>QGSO01001429.1:0-19797 GCA_011037825.1 Carya cathayensis
TAGGGATAATAATAAATACAATAAATTGGAACATATTATTTACTTTGTAATCCATATATGAATCGATATGAATTATCAATAAACTATATTTCCTTGTGTTATTAGGTTCCATGTACAATTCATATACCAAGTGAAAAAATTACGTGATTTTGCTACAGAAAACACCCACATGCCCACCCTCTTTAAAAGCTACTTATAAAATGATGAGGTACGGACCCTTAGTATTTTACCAATTAGAGACTTCGGCGAAGTTACTCCAACCCCCTTCATTTTAATTACTTATTTGTGGGTTAGTTTTCAATGTATGTGGTTTAGCTATTTTCATCCATTTTAATACTATTGTTTGTAGTTAATGCATAAATATCACATATTTTTTTAAATAAAAAGAATAAATATAAAATTTATATAAAAAATTAATTTTCTCAATAATAAACCCACTACATAGCCATCATAAACTGATGTACTTACGAGCCCCCTGGTGAGACACAAAGCTGTAACCAAAAAAAAAAACAATGCATAATTATATGTAAACATATGCATGCATGAGTGCTCCATGGCCATAATTATATGCATGCATGTAAACATATGCATGCATGCAATAGATGACCTGAACCACACTTTAAATCGAACCAGTCTACTCTAAACTACTATTAATTTATTTATTCCTTTGTCTGCTTATTACTCTCGGATACTCTCCTTAGAGCACTAGCATTGGCTTCATCAAAAGCCAATGCATCTTCAAAAGTTGATGAATCTGGATGAAATTCACCTGCATTGGATTTGGCAAAGGGTTCCACCTCAAGTTTTGAGCTACAGTATTTCTTCATCTTCCTTCAAATTTGAAGGACTACTATTATACCTTCATTCATATTTTTTTTTTGTAGTTTTAATATGCAACGGCTTTATTTTATTTCATTTCTCTCTCTCCTTTCCCTCCCCACATCTTTCTCTCCCCTTTCTCTCTTTCTCTCATTTTCGATCGATCACCGATTCTTCATCTCTTCTTCTCTTTCGCGTAAAATCAGATCAAACCCATGGTTTCTCTGCTCAAATCAGGTGCACGCGATCTTCTTCTCCTTTTCCTCCCCTGTTTTTTACTCTCCCCCTTTCTCTATTTCTCTCTGTAACGATAGTTCCTTACCGATTCTTCCTCTTCTCTTTTCTTCACGTAGAAGCAGAGTGACTTACTGGGTTGCTTCCTTCAGCACTTGGCACGACTTTCTTCTCCTTCAGGTTTGTCTCCTCTCCAAATCTCCTGCAGCCCTAGTTTGATGAATATGTTATGTAATTGGTCAACCCAATGGGGCTTGTGTTTGATGAATCTGTTATGCTCTCAGTGAAGCATTTTGACTTGAGGGTTTTGTGTTTAATTAGGACGACCCAGATTGCCTTGTTCTGACTTGTTTTAATTTTTTTGGCTGATTTTCTCAGGCGCACTCAATTTCAAGCAACCACCATTATCGGGTATTGTGTTTTGCATTTCTGTAATGTGTTTTGATTTTTGTATATTTCTAAATTTGCATCCCCAGTGTGTTTCTGATTTGTATGAATTTCTTGTTGGTATATTTGATTATTTGCATCCCTAGTGTATTTGATTGAGCAAACTGTAATGATCATGTAGACTGTAAATATGAATATGAGACTGTAATGTATTGGTGAGATTAGATTAGATGTCTCTAAACATATGATGGTTCGTATTACATGCCCTGTTTCAGCACCTACACCATCACTTATATCTGGTTCACTATCCTGCAACAGATTAAACAATAGGAAATTGCAGCAGGCACATCAACTAATAAATTAATCTCAAGACTATTTTATAGCTTGCATAAAGGAACCAATAAATTCTCCAATAGTGTGAAGTGGCATTGCAAACATCAAACTTTTTCATTACCACTTTGCCAGCATGTTGCTACTTGCAGCTGATTTTTAGAAGGAATAAAAGCAAATTGTATAATTGCAAGAATTGACAAGTAACTTTAAACACCAAAATATAAATGACTCTTTATAGAAGCTTACTCTGTCCTCATCATATTCATGTGATGATCTTGTTTGTGTGCTAAACTGAGTTCCTTTATGGATGACTTCCAATGCATATTGATGATCTTGTTAAGTTCCTTTGTATGTTATTATCTTGCTAATAACACTCATTATATTTTAATTTTTTACTGAGAGTTAATTATAGATGCCAGAAATCTTAATATTTGTTTTATAGAAAGTGATAATTGCAGTGGAAATTTTCAGTTGTTGGCTCATTGCTGAATGGAAAAGATGAATTATGTTATGTATACATATCTTACATGTAGAAATTCAAGAGTGAATATGAAATTACAAATCTTGTTTGTTATCTAGAAAAATACTAAAAACATATCCCATTTGATTTTCGTGTGTGAAGATATGTGTGTAAATATGTGTGGAGATATGTGTGAATTCATATGTGAAGATATGTAAAGACACTGTGGGAGAGGAGAAACAAAGGTCTTGGTAGTGTAAGCAGTCTGTAAGTTTTATATGTTTTATCTTTTTGTTTCTTCTATTTTTAATATCTTTTTTTGGATGCTTGGTTCGACATTTTTTTAAGGATTAAAAGAGTTATTGTCATTAAATATTTTTGTTGTTTTTATTTCGTGTGTTTCTTGCCATGTACTCTTGCACTTGTTGGCACCAACTAAAGTCATTACAAATGAAAAGGCTATGACAAACAATTTGCTCAACTTCAAAGTCCTGGAGAATTTGAAGCTTGCAAAATGTTTGGCTAAAATATGTTTTGAGATGCATTTGTAGATTTCACAAACTTTTGTAAACTAGATTAGTAATTCAAGGAGGCATTTGTGCATGCTTACTTTCATTCCTCTGCCTTAAAATCCTTGTGAGATTTTATTACACTTGCAATTTTATTGGAAGTGATATTATAGAGTAATTTAGGTGGTTTAGCCACATGCACCGGATTGTATATTAGTATTATAGTATTCTAATGGATGTGGTTAAGATACTTCTGTTAATATTAGTATGAAGTGTTAATATTAGAATGAAGCATAGTCATTCGCAGCAAAAATCCTTATATCACTACAACAGTTTATCCCTTTTGGGATGAAAATTTTTGTCCTAATAATTTTATCCCAAAGCAATTTTTGGGACGAAAAAAAAAAGTGTTGCAAATTCATCTCAATATCATTGTCTAGGAATTTTTTTGGAACAAAAATTCAACTTTCATCCTAAAAAATATTTTTTGAGATGAAATTGGAGAAAATCGTTTGAATGAAGTTTTTTTTTTTTTTGACAATTTTCTTTCATCCCAGAAAGTTGTTCGAACGGTCAAATTTACACGTTTGAATGACAAAGAAGTTTGAACAGATTTGATTATTTGTTTGATTGAATAACTTCAGTTTGAACGGAATTTTGTTTGAACATCACAATTTAAGTTCAAACATTGTATAATGTTTAAACATATATAGTTGAATGTTCGAAATCAATATATTAACATTTGAATGTATGTAGTTGATAGTTCAAACTTCAATTTTGATGTTCGAACATTTAGTGTATTATTCAAACGGTTATGTATTGTTTGATTTGCCTAATGGTTGTTTGAACGCAGCTTATACATTAGGTTTAAATGTGTTTATTACATCGTTCTAATGGTTGGTGCTTATTAACCATTTGAACACAAGATTTTGATGTTGATTATGAACTCAACATTCAAACGGTGGTTATTAAATGGTTGGCGCTTATTAACTCAATTTTACTGTTGATTATTTGCCCAATAGTTTTTTGTGTTCGAACAATATAATATTTTTTCAACCCATTAATAGAAAATAGAATACACATAAATAACATCTCAAAATATAGTAGTTGTTCAACAAACATAAAAATAGTCTCATGAATGCAAATCAACTAAATAAAACAAAAGTTTTCATAAACAAAAGCTGATAGCTGAAAATCTGATCTATAAATTAAATTAGTTTCTTATAAGCTTGAATTATTGCATAAACATCTGCATTTGGAGTTCTCTTCTAAACTCCTCTTGTTGCTATTCTTGTTGTTTTATTTGCATCTCTAAGTCAACTTGTTGGGCCACTGACTCATGCTGGTTTGTCCTCAATTCCTCGATCTCTGATCTTACTTCCTCTAATGCTCTGAAAATGTTAGCATTACTAGACGATGAAGACAAGTTAGAAGGCTTGACGCAATGACCCAAACACCTCAAATAGCCTAAACGTAAACCCAGAACCTTTGTAAAAATTTTCATATCACTTGTTGTGGAAGTTTGATCAGTTGCAGATTCAGTACGCAGGGCAACTATTTTTTCCTGCACATAAGAGAAATAATTAAAATTGCCACAAACATATAAATAAATTTAATTAAAACAGATAATAATNTATTTTTTTCAACCCATTAACAGAAAATAGAATACACATAAATAACATTTTAAAATATAGTAGTTGTTCAGCAAACATAAAAATAGTCTCATGAATGCAAATCAACTAAATAAAACAAAAGTTTTCATAAACAAAAGCTGATAGTTGAAAATCTGATCTATAAATTAAATTAGTTTCTTATAGGCTTGAATTCTTGCATAAGCATCTGCATTTGGAGTTCTCTTCTAAACTCCTCTTGTTGCTATTCTTGTTGTTTCATTTACATCTCTAAGTCAACTTGTTGGGCCATTGACTCATGTTGGTTTGTCCTCAATTCATCGATCTCTGATCTTACTTCCTCTAATGCTCTGGAAGTGTTAGTATTACTAGACGATGAAGACAAGTTAGAAGGCTTGACGCAATGACCCAAACACTCAAATAGCCTAAACGTAAACCCAGAACCTTTGTAAAAATTTTCATATCACTTGTTGTGGAAGTTTGATCAGTTGCAGATTCAGTACGCAGGGCAACTATTTTTTCCTGCACATAAGAGAAATAATTAAAATTGCCACAAACATATAAATAAATTTAATTAAAACAGATAATAATATTTATATAATTTTCACGAGCATCAGGATGAGTTCACTCTCCATTACAATTCGTATGTGATGCAACATATAATTTTGTTGGATTGTAATTACAATCTGAGTCTTGCTACACGATAAATATTTTATAGATATAAAGTAATTAGAATAACAAGCAATAAACTTGAGTAAAAAATAAACTTACCAAATTCTTAGAGACAATAGAAAGATCTTAAACTTGCATGGTGATGAATCTTGAAGTTCAATTTATTTGTTTTGTTTATAAAACTTCACTCTTGCATTGAAGTTGTAAGTATTAGCAAAAGAAATTATAAACCATAACATTTAAAACAAGTTATTTATTTACCTTAAATACAATATCCTCAAACATATCATAAAGTTTCTCTCAATTGAAGGTTAGACATCCTGAAAAAGATTTTGGTGTGCATCATCCTTGTTCTCGAACTTATTGTAATACTTATGACATCTGGCCTTATATTTGTGCAATGCATTACACATAAGCTTATTAATAGTCTTGCAATCCTCCCTCCAACCAAAATTTATTAGGGACAAATTTTTTCATCCTAATATATTTTGTTCAAACGGATAACAACATACTTCAATTTTTTGGAACGAAATTTGAATTTTGTCCCTAAAAAGCATATTTTGGAACAATACGGATCCTTTTACAAAGGGACTCTCGAGAGATTTTGTGAATAGTACATCTAGTGGAATGGGTTTGAAACATTTCTTTTAAAAAAAGTCACTTGTAATAGGAACCCAACCTTATACTATTAATATATAATCTAAAGTTTCATGGATAATAATAAGTTACAGTTAAGTGGTTGAGATAGCACTGAAATTTAATTTAATATGAGAAACCTATCCAAGATGGTCAGTGCTGGCTGTTATGCTAAATGTAGGATGAGTATTATACTCTTAATAAAGTTCAATAGTTGAATTAGTGTTTAAAATAACAGAGACATAAAATGAACATTACCTATGTGAACATAAAATGTGGGTATAACTTCTAGTAAAAGTTTAAAGTTTACTTTTGTACATGTTCGTGAATGCCAAGATGGAGCACGTTGCAAATAATTTGTAAGTTATCTTGCTAAAATTGGATGGAATCATGTGTGTGGTATTTCCGTTCTTAACATATAGAGTCTTAGCCTTGTTCACTTTCACAATATTCTCATCTCATCTTAATTATTACAATTTTTTCAAATCCTCATACAAAATAAAATAAATAATTCAACTTTTTCAAATCTCAATACAAAAATAATATATTCTAATAATATTTTATTCAATTTATCTCATCTAATATCTGAAAACAAACGAGGCCTTTAAGCCTAGGCTACCATTGACTTTGTTAAGAATTTGAGATACTTACACTAATTGAAGGTTTAAGTCGAGAGATATCTTCTTGTATGCATGAGGACATCAGTATTTGACTGAAGATTTAATATCACAATCTAAGTGGGAGCTTGTTATTTTTATTATAAATTGTGATATTAAATATGTGAATTTATTATGGGTTATTATTTATTTTCGTGAACAACTATCTTAAAGAGATACATTGGTTTAGTGGTTAGAGTGTGTTGTTTCAAATTAGAGGAAATGGGTTCAGACCACATGGCTACACTTTGATGCTTTGATTTTAACAAGGCTATAGAATAGCCCAAGAGGTATGTGGGCCTAGACCGAAGAGGCACCATGCATGGGCCGAACCGGCCCGTGTGAAGACCCACTTGAATAGGTGCCATGCTGCAAAATTAATTCAATTGAAAAATAGGTGTGTTTTAAACCTCTAACCTTTCTTGGGCAAAGGTGGTGTCTAACAACTTGACCAAGCATCCCTTTGGTCTTTAAATGAAACAACATGACCTTTAAACTATAACTACCAGTTGAAAAGTCGTAAGTTAAAAGTTGCGATTTTTACATGGTGTCACTTCATTATCTATAAATAGATGATGCAACCCACAAATTTATTTATTCCATTCTCTCATATTTTCACTCACTTCCACAATTTTGTAGAGAAACTTTGAAGGAAAAACTTTATAATTGTTATCTGCAATTGTTGAATTTGTTGTATCCTAAATGTGAATTGCTTGTAATTCGATAGCAAACTCGTTTGAGTGAAGGAAATTATCACCTTAAAGATAGTGTTCTACACACATCAAAGTCGTATTTAATTTTTCATATTACTGTATCCACACAATTTTCTTCAACATTTCTACCTATCCGGTTTCTGCAATTATCTGTAGCAAACACAACCATGAGAACTCAAGCTTCCAGTCATGATCAGAACTCATGTGATGGTGCTAAAGTTACTCTCTCTCTGTCTCTCTCTCTCTCTCTCTCTCTCTCTCGTTTATGCCCATGAACACACACACACAGTGGACGTTCTGGAATTCCCAAAATCGCTAGAGTTTTGTATTGAGCTCTACCCAGTCACTTTGGTCATGATTTCATATAAGTTTTTATATATGATACATAAAAATGCATCATAGATGTTATATAAACTCATTCTTGTTTATGTTCATGATGCATTTTTAATACCATATATACAGTCTATAAAGATGCATCAGATTTAGAGCACTGAGACAAATCACTAGCTTTTCAATGAAGATCTGCTGTCACGAGACTCCAATGACTCCGAGTCTATCAACGATGATACCTACATCCCAAAGCAAGCATGTAATTAAGGCAGGCGGGTGTTCAAAATAATATATTCTGTCATGAGTTGTGTTGAGGACGTATTTAACATCTCCAACAGTACAGATAACCTGCAATGAAATGAGAGAGCGGCACGGGTTGCCTAGTGGAACTCCGATACCTAAATTAGGGAGAAGTGATCACAATATATGTATATGAATGAATGCGTAGATATGATACCTTTCAGTATTATTTATAGGAACGTGATGATGGTGATAACGAATGACATCTGAAGTCTATCTTGAAGACTCTCCATTTTATAAATTGGAGTAATCGTCTTCCTAATCAGTCAGAAGCGTTATCTATTCTCATTATCTATAATGTATATCAATAAGACCAACTCAAAGGCCTATTAGCTTAGCCCCTGACATCTTAGACTTGGACCTTTCAATACATGGGCTTTCTTGTTGGAGGCTCCAAATATCCCTACCAGCTTAGTTTGTGGTTTAATAATGGAGAAGAATGGATGGTTGCATTTTTCTTATCCAAAAAGAAATAAAAAACCAGAAGCCAAAGCAACTTAGTCCTTCCCGTTAATTTATTTCTCCTAGTAACTGTTTGCCTAGTGATCAAACTTGGCGGCTGACGCCACAAATAAAAAACCACTTTTCTCACAATTATTCTGATTATGTATGACTTGATTTACGCGTAAATAAAGTGAGTATTTGAGAGTGTGACCGGAAATATAGTTTATAATTTATAAAAATAAGTTTTATTATTAAAAATTTATTTTGTTATTTGATAACTATATGTGTAAAATACTCTCAGATTACATGTTATATTTGGTTGAAAATAATTTTAAAAATGTACTTTTTTGATATAGAAATGACATAAAAAAATCATTTGACTTTTAAAGAATACGACCATATTCTTAAAATTTTGAAAATTACAATTATCTTCAAGTTATATAAATATATTTGCTCGTTGACATCTTTCTAAAATTAGAATTACATTCAAAATTATTTGAAAAATGAAATTTGAGAAAAAGCATCAAAATCAAATGTAGTTTTTAATTTATTTGAAATAAAGTACTATAATACGTAAAACCCATTTGCTAGAAGGCTGGGCACCTGCTATATATATATATATATATTGTACTTTGCAGGATAAATTTTGATCGAACCAGTACTTGCTTCTTGTGTCACGAACTTGTAAATCATTATACAGGTTTGGACGTTAGCTATATAGATTGTAGTCTTGTCCAGGAAATTGCAACTGTTAATTGTGTTAGTAGTTGCTAGTAATGCTCCTTTAGGATTTTAATTCTTGTCAATAATGGTGTCTTTTCCACCACAAGGTCTTTTATAAACTTGAAGTCCGTGTCTGTTCCCTTCCATGCACCATGTTCATAAAAAGTCATTAATGGGCCATGATCATGATGAATTGGCTTGCCCCTAAATATGAACACCTTGCAAAGTTAATTTGTCATTAAAAAGTCATTAATGAAGTATGAACGTACACCTTGTTGCCACATGCTTATTTCTAGAAGCATTACCATACTTAAGCAATTTTTTTCGGATTACAATTCAAGAATTCAGCACAAATAATTCGAAATACATTAATACAGATAGTCAATTAGTAATCAAAGTGATGCCATTTTTGTCCAGGCAAATGAAAAAGCTTATGGTTATTGTAGCGATGAAAGATCAAGAGATGCAACCTTAATTGGTTCTTTTGAAGGATGGGTTGGCATTCGATCAAAGTATGATAATTATTGAATTTTATTATTTGAATTTATTGACAAATTAGCATGAGATGCCAGCCCAGAAGACAATAAAAGGATGTAAAAGCATGATAATTAGTAATCGTGATTGACCACTTTTAGTTTCCAACCTAAAAGTAAAAGAGTACATTAATAAAATTTAGTAACTATCATGTACTGTGTAAAGCTGGTTAAGTGGCGGACCTACATGTAACAAGATTTAAAAAAAAAAAAAATCAAAATATACCCTAATTTTTAATCATAATTTTATAAATATAAAAAATGGCCCCTCTAAAAAAATTTATAACCTCTATATGTTCTATAAAAATTTTTAAAATTTTAATATACGTAGAAATGTCTCTCCAATTTTTTTTCTTATAATCTCATAATTTTGTATATATTTATATATATTATTTAATTTCAAGAATGTGATCTCACCAAAATTAAATCAAAACTAAGTTTAGGAGAAATAATAGATTTATTAATATAGATCCCAAAGTTTTTTATTATATAATTTAATGCTTCTTAATATAGAATCCAAAGTAAGAATATAACAAAAATCATTTAAGGTTGGTGATCTATATGAAAAAATATTTGAGAGGTTTTATTCTCTAGACTTCATTGAGCAAGAAAAAACTTATTTAAAGTCTGTATTATAGTACAATATGCTTAATGTGACACAAAAATATCTAGAGTTGACATGAAAATTAATAAATTGGCTAATATACTAGAATGAAAGATGATATTCTCAAACATCACTTGATAGTTTATATGAAATAAATAAATTCTAAATATTTAACTAAAAAAATAATAATAGATGAATATTATTTCACGAGACATTATTGTCAAAAATCTGAAACATATATTAAGATGTATTTTTAGAATTTTATTTCCACGTGTAAATTGTAAATTATCAAGATCTAATTTTATATATATGTTCTTATAAGTTTTGAATTTTAATGTGTCACACCTCAAAAAATTTAACCCCCTCAAAAAAATTGCTGGTTGTGCAGTGTACATAAACATTTAAATGCCCATTGCCATACATTATCCTTAAGAAGGTGATATCCCTTGCATCCGATAGATAGTGTGAACAGGGAAATTCCCCGACAAACAGTGGGGTGAGATTCCACATGTGTGTAAAAAACCCTCCACTTGATCTTGCTCTCTCCCATATATACAGCCCCAAAATCCGCCTATGATTGTTATAATCCCAGCTTCTAGCTTTTATATATATATATATATATATGTATATGTTATCCCTTGCATTCTCAAAACCAAAGTATAACTTCCACCGCCCAGTACTGTTACCACTAGTCCATAAAGATGCATCAGATTCAGAACACTGCCACAAATAACCAGCTTTCCGACCAAGGTCTGCTCCCACGACGCTCCAGCGACTCTGAGTCCGTGGACGACGATGGTCGCCTCCCAAAGCGAGCTGGTAATTAAGACAGGCCGGTGTTCGAAATAATATTTTCTGCAATGGGTTGGTTTGTACGTGGTTCAAACTGGTCCATGCCGAATGTGTTTGCTCTTCCTAATATATATAATATATCACTTTTCGACGGTGCAGGGACGGTCTGGTGTGGATGTGTTTTCTTAACAACGGCTATTGTGGCTAGCCCTTTGTTTCTGTCCTTGCCTGGAAACGTTGCACAACTTGGATGGGTTGCTGGTCCAGCCGTGATCATCTTCTTCTCCCTCGTGACTTTCCACACCTCCGCTTTGCTCTGCGCCTGCTATCGTTCACCTGTCACTACCAAGAGAAACCATACTTACATGGATGCCATTCGATCCAACTTGGGTAAGTTTTTTTTCCAAACAAATTAACAAAGTTCATGATCAATGCATTGTTAATTGCAGCTTTGATCTTGAAGTATTTTTTCTCTTCTTTTCATGGTTTTAATTTACTATACTTTCTAGATGGGGCAAAGGTCAAGATATGCTTGGCGATTCAGTACCTGAACCTTCTTGCAGCAGCCAGCGAGTACACTGTATTTGCAGCCCTAATGATGATGCACGTAGCTAGGTTTGAAGTCATGCGTACATGCAATATCTTAATTAATCCTTTAATTTAGTACCTAATTAATTATGGGACATTTGGGTGGTTGTTATCAAACAGGGATATCAAGTACTGGCTCCCTAAATGTCGCAACGCAGCTGATCATGCATGTTATGTTAATCCCATGCCATACTTCATGGCTTTTGCCGTTGCTCAAATAATTCTCTTTCAAATTCCCAAGTTTTCTCAGCTGCGCTTGAGTTTCTCCATTCTGTGTCTTATAATGTTCCTACTTTATTCAGGAATTGGTCTTGGCCTTGCTATCGCTAAAGTTGCAGGTACGTACGCACAAGTAAATTATGTTTTTCTACTTTTAATCTAAATTTCTGATGAATTTGCAGGTACGTACGTGCAAATTTTGTACGTTCTGCTCAATTATATTACAAGAAAATGGCCGAAACTTTATCGGAATCTGACTGGAAAAATGAACAATATTGCATGATGTTAGTGTAAAAACAATGCATTCACACATTCAAATTATAATAAAATTTAGTCGAACCGATATGTGATTGGCCGGTTTGGGTTGAGTTTGATCTAAAATTGGATTAAAATCGAAGTAACAGAAGAATTTACTGGACAACTTGTACATGTCTCACACTTGGCCAAAGCTTGCATAAAGATCTCCCAAAGAACCTGTCAAGCACAACATTTCACCTCAAAGTTTTCATTTTATAGCCAAAATCTATGCGCTAATTGTTTAATTATATCATTTTCTTAGAATTTTTAAGTTTTAATATCCATAAATGATTTCTTAATTAGCTATGTACGCATATTAATATGTACATTTAAATTGATAATTCTGATCTTGCCATATTTTGCTAAAATAACTAGATCTTCTTGTCAGGTGTGCATGGGATATATTATACTGACCTTCCATTGACGGATGGTAATAACACTACGACTCCAGCCCAGAAAATATTGAAGATCATCCGAGCAGTCGGGGATATAGCTCTTGCATACGATTTATCAGCCGTCCTTATTGAAATCATGGTATATATAATATCTCATGTCCAAAGTATATATTGAATTCATAGTTTTGGTTTTTTTTTTTTTAAATCCATGATTAATATCATGTTGATAAACCAATTAACCAAATCATGTAAAACAGGACACAGTTAAATCCCCACCATTAGAAGCCGAGACAATCATGAAGAAGGCCACTCGACGTAGCCTTATACTCACAACCTTTGTCTCCATGCTTCATGGTTGCTTGCTTTTTGCTGCTTTTGGAAATAACGTATCTCCTCGTGTAGGGCTGTAATCGAGCCGAGCCGAGCCGGTTTTTGGCTTGCCGAGCTCGGCTCGACTCAAAATACTCGAGCTCGAGCTCGAAATTTTTTTTAATTCTTTGTTCGAGCTCGACTCGATAAGCAAAATTCTCAACTCGAGCTCGAGCTCGAGCTCGTCTCACAAACGAGTTCGAGTCGAGCCGAGTTCGAGCTCGAGCTCGAGCTTGATTTTTTTTTTTAGAATAAGCTTTAATAATTAATAAATTAAATAAATAAATAAATAACTAATATTGAATTTATACAACTAACAAGTAGAACCTCTATTAAATTATAAAATTTATAAATAATTAATATCTAACTAGTTGATATTTATCTAAAATAACAATATATTATATGCCTACATATATTATTAATACACACACTTAATATGATAGCATATACCTATTTTATATATGGTTCCCACATATTAGTATATGAAATTATTATACAAATTATAAAATATACCTATAAAGTATATTCATTATATAGACATAAATAATTAGAATACATATTATATATTTAATTATAAAAGTGGTATGCTTATATTATTAGCTAATACATATATACATGCATAGGTATATGTATATATTTATCAATATATGAATGAGTTTTAATCGAGTCGAGCTAACGAGTCGACTCGAGCATAAACGAGCGAGCCTAAACGAGCCTTAGCCGAGTCGAGTCGAGTTTTGTCGGGTATGTGTCATTTACAAATCGAGCGGGTATCTGCTTTAACGAACGAGCTTTTTTTTTCACGAGTCGAGTTCGATTCGAGTTTAACCGAGCGAGTACCGAGCGGGCTATCGAACAGACTGGTTCATTTACAGCCCTATCCTCGTGTATTCCTCCTTCATAGCTTCTATAAACCATATTGGCAGCTTGACATGATAGCAAGTGCTGCCATTGTAATCCAAATTTCTGGAGGATACCATATCTATTTGCTACCCATTTTGGCCATGGTTGAGGAAACCCTAGCAGAGAGATTCCCGGATAATGAATTCATCACCAAAGACATTAAAATCCCGACGGGCTGCAAACTCAACCTCTTTCGACTGGTTTGGAGGACACTTTTCGTGATCACAACCACTGTGTTATCAATGTTTCTAACAATCTACGTCGACCTGCTCAAACTCTTTCAGATTTTGGCCTTTTGGCCTATCGTAGTTTACTTCCCCGTGGAGATGTATATGGTGCAAAAGAATATACCAAAGTGGAGCAAAAGATGGATTTGCCTTCAAATCCTCAGTGTCGGGTGGCTCATTGTTACCATAGCCACAGCTGCTGCCTCTAGTGTTGATATTTTTAGTATTGGGTCTAATTATTATGATCCCTTCAAGCCAAAATATTTCTAGGCCGCAGATCATCAACTTCATTTCATCTATGGGTGTACGATTCTAATATTCATGAAATCAATGCTTTGTATTAAGTTACAATTATGACAAATAGGTAGTTATTAAAGTCTTTCTCTCTTCGATCTCCATCTTATGAGCATTATTTTGGAATGCATGCATCTCGCATGTGGTAATAGAATACTTACATACATGCATGTATAGAATTAAGAATCTAATTAAGAATCATGCATTCTCTTTAGTCACCTAAAGCTAGCTAACACAAAAAAAGTTTTTTTTTTTTGTTTTTTCCTTCGGAATAAAAAAATGCATGATTTAATTCCTTTTCCCTTCAAGCAATTACGCGTTAAACCCAGTATAGAGGAAAACAAAAATGGGCATTGACGAAACCAGAAGATGATTTTCTAATACAAAGAAATTAATTGTTTATTTGTAAAATCAATATTCATTTTCTTCTTTCCACTTAATTGTTGAAAACTAGAAAGTAATGTCCAATTAAATCGTTCTTTTTTATATATTTTTTTAGTATTTTTAATTATTTTTAAAAAATTTTTAAAAATCCAATATAATAATAATCACTTTCTTAACTATTAAGTAAAAAATTAAAAAAAAAAACTAAATACATGAAAGATAATATATATAATATTATACATAAAATTGTAAATATATATATATATATATTTATATATAACACTACTCTTTCTTTATCGTGTGATCAAGAAATATAAATAGCATGGAAGGCGGCCAAATCCTTTTTTTATTGTCCACACTCTCAATAATGACAACTTTGATTCTATCCGAAACCCAAAATAACCAAAGTAAGTTAGTAACCGAAATTTAAAGCAACACATTTATTTTTAATTTAAATTTATTTCTAGAAACAACAAGGACCTGGAATTTGTTCCTTTTTTGCTGTTATCGAGGTGGTTGAGATGCAAGTAAATTTCTGTACCAAAAGCGTTTTGTCTCCGCTCCCGTTTCGTTCCATAGGGTCACGAAACGATGATCCCCACCTTTTTCTTCTTTCCCCTGCCTCTCTTTTCGGCTCTCTTGTAACCATGCCATTTTTAACAAACCCATCGTTCCATAATTGTATAAATAAATGTATAGAAGAAATTGCGCAGATGATGGTTTCGCTGTTAAGATCGAGGTCTTGGAGGAGAAAAAGGTTGGAGATTCCTGTCCAGAAATTAAGCACGCACAAATGCTTTAACTGAGTTGATCATGACTTTTGTATAACAGCCAGAACGACTTATATAAAATCTATGCATGAGATTTCTTGCTGCTAAAGGTCGACAGGCTCCACACGGTCACTTCTTTCGCCTTTTTTTTTTTTTGGTCTTTTTTCTTTTTCTTTCTCTAATTTTTTTTTTTAATTTCTTTTTTCTACTTCGACAGAGAAAAAGTGAAAAACGGAAAGAAAGGGAGGGGGAATTGCGCGCAGGGGAGAGAGAGAGAGAGGGCCCACGGATAAGTGTCGGAATTAGAGGGAGAATATCGACACATGGGCCACCGTATCAGTAGCGTACCTACCTGTACTTAATGGGGTCAAATTTTTTTGAAAAATGAAAATATATCCTAAGTTTTAATCATAATTTTTTATTTATCAAACATGACTAATAAAAATATTTATAATCTCTATAAACTTTATAAAAGTTTAATATATATTATTTATTAAACATGCCTCTCTAATTTTGTTTTTCCTATAATCTCATCATTCTGTATAATTTTTATATATTATTTATTTTCAAGAGTGTGGTCTCAATAAAATTAAATAAAAAATAAGTTTAAGAGAAATAATAAACTTATTAATATAAATCCCAAAGTTTTTTGTTATATAATATTAGACTTCTTAATATAAAATCTAAAGTAAAAATATAACAAAAACAATTTAAGGTTAATGATTTATATGGAAAATAATTGAAAGGTTTTATCCTCTAGACTTCATTGAGCTAGAAAAAACTTATTTAAATTCTGTATTATAGTATTATATGCTTAATATAATACGAAAATATCTAGAATTTACATAAAACTTAAGAAACTAACTTACATACTAGAATGAAAGATCACATTATCAAATATGATCACTTGATAGTTTATATGAAGTAAATAAATTCTAAATATTTCATTATAAAAATAATAATAAATGAATATTATTTCATAAAATATTATCGTAAAAAATCTAAAATATATATATTAAGATGTATTTTTAAAATTTTATTTCTACGTATAAATTATAAATTATCGAGATCTAATTATACATATATATGTTTTTATGAGTTTTAGATTTTGATGCGGAAAATTTGGCCGCTCAAGAAAATTTTTATGATTTTTAATTATCAATATTTCATTGATTAACAAGCTAACTAATCAGCTCTGCCACAAATCTGCAGGTCTGTTGAATGACCTAGATCACCCACATGCATGGTGGGTTGGGAAGACACTTACACACACCCCCCTTTGTTATTTTACATAGGGTGTGAAGAAACATTTTTTTTTTTTGAATTGGAAAAATATTATTATAAATAATTATGTGTTTCAATACGTATACTTATTTAATATAATTAGTTAAAAAATAATATTTATTAAAATTAATGTTAATTTAAATTTTAAATATAAAAATATTAATATTAATACATAAATTAATAAATAAATTTATTTCTACGTAACAAAACTCGAATGAATTATAAGAAAAGTTTTAATGCTCTTCAAGATAGGCTTTATTTGAGAAACATTCTCTTTGCGGTGAATACCCGCATTTTTTATCTTTTTATTTCCCGATGGATGGAAGATACCCACATTTTTTATGCCACATTTTGTGGTGGATACCCACCATTTTGAGGGGAATAATGGTGGGGGATAGAAAGTGTCACAGTCACACCTTCTGTTTTGCCATAGGTGGGAGTTTATAGGGCTTATAGCCCCTCAAAACTGGTAGAAAATTTCAAAAGGTAAAATCTCAAAAGGTGTGACTGCTTTTGCATGCATCCGAGAAATCTCTGGACGGAAATCTATGTCAGTGTTACTTTGTGCGGCTTGCATTCATATGTGTCGCTGTTTAAACTCTGCTTTTTCCACAAAATTCTAACATCATATATAGTTTATTTACCGCTTAAATTCCGAGCTAAGGTTTTCCCTAAATACATTTAAAAAATAATCTATAATTTATGAGTTAATCTACTTATAATCTGTAAATGGATACTGTTCATGCAAGTTAATACGATTATTTTAAATATTTTTAAAATTAAAATAATATATTTTTCAGAATGAATTTTTTTCTTTTTATCCCTATATATTAATAGGTTTACACACACTCTATTATCTGGAACTGCAAATAGAATTTTTCATAATTTATTCTTTAGTCAATTGGATGAGTGAATTTTATTTAGTAATCACTACTGTCAAAGCATTATACCTGGTTTTTGGCTTGTAGACCATAAGTAAAATAAGTAGTATGAGGTTAGCTTGCATGTGGAGTCATGTATTTGATAGGACTGTACACTTACGTAAGGCACCGGTTTCGGTGCAAAATCGAGACCCCGCAGACGTGAGAGAAAATTGTTTAGAACCGATCGACTGTGAGAGAGAAACTAATCCTATCGGTCTCAACATGTGTCGGTGCGGTCTTCAATTTGCCGTCGGCGTCTCTATGATGAAGAGATGTTGTGAAAAAGAAGAAGAACAACGTCTCTGTGGATGAGGGTTGCAGACAGTTCAAACCCGTGAGGACGAAAAAGACACGAGGAAGAAGAAAAAGAGGAGGGTTATTAAACCTATTTCAAAATGTTGCCGTTTCAATTTTTTTTAAAACCTTTGGGCTCCAAAGTGATGTTATTTCACTTATTTAAGTGAAACGACATTATTTTATATACATATATTTGAAAAAATAAAATAAAATTAAATAGGATCGGCCGGTTTAGCAAATTTTCAAGAGTTCAAACTGGCACCAAACCATCGATATCAGTTTTCTCAATTATTCTCTTACCCGTCAACTAGTTCCTTGCCAATTCCGATCAGTATCGTGCTCCAACAGACCATCTGATCAACTGCCGGTCGATTCAGACGGTTCTTGTACAGCCCTTGTATTTGATATTGTGGGGTTGAAATTTGAGGGAAGTCGAGTTTCTTTTTCTTGTTTATGTTTACGAGATGAAACCTGCATGCAATGTACGCGGTTAGACTTACGGACTGAAGACCGGACTAGTACTCCTACGGTTTGAGCATTGGCCCGGCTATATCATATATATGATGATATATATACATTTATGAAAAATATTGCTTATCATCTTCAGATCATATATAACATATAATTTTATTTTTTTTTGTTATCAAATATATAATGGATAGATGATGAATAAAATAATTCAATTAGTTTATAAAGAATAAAATTAATAATAAATAAAAATTATAAATATAGTATGTGAAAATGATAAGAATATAATTTATTTCGGTCTGTCTTTGTGGTTTGCATTGTCGTTTATTAAACTCTGCTTTTTCCTCAAAATTCTGACATCATATATAGTTTATTTACCGCTTAAATTCCAAGCTAAGGTTTTCCCGAAATACATTTAAAAAAAAAATGGGATTGCTCAATTAAACTTATACAGTTATTTAAAAAAAAATTAAAATAATTTTTTTCTTTTTATTCTCATATATCAACGGGTCTACACACAGTCTCTAATGAAACTATAAATAGAATTTCTTATAATTTATTCTTTAGTCAATTGGACGAGTGAATTTTATTTAGTAGCCAATTGTAGACCATAAGTAAAAAAAAGTAGTAGTTTGAGGCTGGCTTGCATGTGGACTTGGAGTCGTGTATTTGATATTGTGCGTTGGGGTTGAAATTTCAGGGAAGTCAGAGGTTCTTTTTCTTGTTTATGTTTACGAGATGACGCATGCAATGTACGTAGTTAGACTTACGTAATGAAGACCGGACTAGCACCCCTACGGTTTGAGCACTGGCCCGGCTATATCACATATTTGATTATATATATAAGTGTTTTTCTAGGTATAAATATAATCACATATTAATCTATATATTAATATTAATTTTTTTATATTTAAAATTTAAATTAGTACTGTTTTTAATAAAATTTATTTTTTAATCAATCACATTAAATTAATACACATATTAGTGTACAGTTGTACTTGCAATTAGATTTTTCCTACACATAAATTTATGATAAATGATGCTCATCATCTTCAGATCATATACAATATATAATTTTTTTTTTCTGTTATCAAATATATAATATTAAGATGATGAATAGAAGAATTTAATTAGTTTATATAGAATAAAATTAAAATAAATAAATATAGTGTGTGAGTGTCACGGGTGCCTTGGGAAAGCTACGAGGAAGGAAGAGTTGAGGAAAGAAAAATGCAGGGAGTTGCTATAACAGCCCGCTAGAAATTCAATGGTGAAATTTCTATAGACTTTAGAAATCTCGTGAAAATTCCGTAAATTTTCACGAATCGACTAATCGCATAGGTTTTAGTCAGTGAAACCCTCAATGATTGGAATCTATTTTGAAACTCCAAAAATTTGGTTGAAACCGAAAAAGCCCAAATCTAATTTTTCTTGGCCCAATCAAATTTCCAAGGTTTAAAATGTTGGATAAAGATGTCATAATAAGAATTTGAGAAATTAATAGCATGTGGAAGTGATTTAATCAAGTGATTAAACACAATGCTAGAAATTGGATCAAAAGGGCTTGAAGGCCAACTTTAGGGTTTGGGGAAACCGTTTAGGG
>QGSO01001430.1:0-36991 GCA_011037825.1 Carya cathayensis
AGACTTATAATCAACACCGAACTTATTTTTGTAAAAAGATCAAAACACTTGAATCACAAGTTTTGTCCTTAAATCAAAACATCACCAAGAATTCCAAAAAAATCAAATCTTACTTCTAACATATTCATAACATCATCCTCAGATAAACCATGTTTTAAATCATCAAACTAAAGTCACCAAAATCACAAAAATAACACTTGGAGTTTTTGATTTTACACTTAGTCCAAAAACAGAAACTTTTTCTTAACTAGCTTTGATAAATCTCTTGATCAATGGCTTAAGAAGGTGAGGTCTTTGAAATAAAGTATCACATGGTTTAAAAACGTGTCTTAAAGAATACCCAACCATCAAAATTAAAATCACATGGCTAAAACCCAACAAAACATACATCTAACCTAAAAACATCAAATCTTAGGCCTAACCGAAATTCTCTTGCATAGAAAAATCATATCTTTTAAACTAATGCTAAATATCTCCAAAATAACATCCTAACATGAAAATAAGAGACTTATGATCATCAAATAAAATATCAAAGCCATTAGAGTAAGATCAAACCACGAAATATTCAAACTTTCTCCAAATAAAAACTGTTTTTCCACTTCCAGTTTTCGAGTTTCTAGATCTAAGAAAATATATCATCAAAAGCTTTATTCATGCAACAAAACTTCAATGAAAACTCTTAAACACATTCTAACAACACTCCATAAAATTTTCGGACCAAGATATGCCCATTAGCTTGGTCAAAAACTCCAAAACATAACATACTCTCCAGATTCACGCCCAGAATGACCTTTCCATGGTTACAAATACTTTTGAATGACCACATGACCATGGAATGATACTAAAAATACATCTATGAAAACTAGACTCAAAGAGGAACAACTTTTATGAAGGAGTAATTGTGTAAAAATACTTAAAAATTGTCGATAATCTCCACACAAAAAGACACAGAAATCTGCCCGAGAGAGCTCTTTTGGGTTTCTCTCTAAGAACGGGGTGAAGAAATGATTAAAGTGAAATAAGTGAGTCTTTCACGACTCAAGACTTCTTCAGGGGGAATATATAGACCTTAATAATCATTGAGTGGAGGTGTAGACATGTGATAAGGTAGAGGATAGTGGGGGGCAAAGGACAACCTACAAAAGCTATGAGACATGGGACTTGATGGGGTGGGTTCCTCCATATTATTGAGTGCAACTTGATGCAATGAATGGTCTAACAAGTGGGGGAGGAAGCTTCTCCAAGGAGCTTTGCCAAGGTGGCCAAATTCGTGGGCCTTAGTGGGCCTCAACCAAGTGGACTTCAATTTAGGGTTTAAATGAGATTTGGTTAGGGTTTGAGATGCTATCAAGCCCAAATCCAATTTTTCTTGGCCCAAACAAATTTCCAAGGTTTAAAATGTTGGATAAAGATGTCATAATAAGAATTTGAGAAATTAATAGCATGTGGAAGTGATTTAATCAAGTGATTAAACACAATGCTAGAAATTGGATCAAAAGGGCTTGAAGGCCAACTTTAGGGTTTGGGGAAACCGTTTAGGGTTTCGGTTTCAACCAAGTTTTTGGAGTTTCAAATAGATTCCAATCATTGAGGGTTTCACTGACTAAAACCTATGCGATTAGTCGATTCGTGAAAACTTACGGAGTTTTCACGAGATTTCTAAAGTCTATAGAAATTTCACCATTGAATTTCTAGCGGGCTGTTACACTGGCTATCTAAATGGGGATGATAGGAAGAAATGTAGCAAAGTGAGGTCCTATGTAGGTTGAATAGGGCCTGCCAAAAGGAACTTAGAAACACTGCATATTTTTCAGACACTATGGTCTTAGGCATCTCATAGAGTTTAAACACCCATGTTAGGAATGTCTGCGCCACCCCTTGCGCTTTGTAGGGGTGAGCTAGAGGTAGGAAATGCCGGTATTTAGTGAACCTATCACCAACCACTAAGATCACATTAAATCCTTGGGATACTGGTAACCCTTCACGAAGTAGTAAGCCTGTTGGAAGAGTAGTCTCATTTTTATTCACCTAGTAGATGTCACACTTACAGACTAGTTTCTTAATGTCTCTCTTCATCCCTATCCAATAGAAATATGCCTTAGCCCTTTCATAGTATTAAGGAACCCAGCATGCCCAGCTCGGGGCTGGAATGCACATAATTGAGAACATTTTCTTTGAAGGGAGACTCGAGTACAACCAGTATTATCTCATTTTTGAGTATCAGCCCATGTTGCGAAGCAAAGTCTTTCGGTACCTTTTGCTTCGTAGTTAGCTTGTGCAACAGCTCTATCACTTCATTAGAAAGCCCATAGCTCAGTTTCAGCTCTTCTACCCAATTTGATGAAGGAAAAGATATTAGGGCTGTTTGAGCTGTAAAATTGCATATTTTAGCTATTTAAAACCAATGTATTTCAATTGCTTCGTGACATTATTATTGGTTTTAGATGGAAAAATAGTTAATAAGCATAAATACGAGTCGTGATTTTTAATTGATTAATATCATGTTTATGCTTAATTTTATAACTATGATTTAATTAGACAATATTTCCTCACATATATAATATATTTTTAATAATTTATTTTCTTTTTAATTTATTTTGAGTGTTATTTTTATTTCTTTATTTGCAGTATAAATAAAATTCACGAGATCCGGATCTGACTAAAAGCGCATGTTTTACGAGTCTTTCAAAGTACAGTTTCTGAAAAAGATAAAATGTTGAGGTGAACGTAAAAGAATTGTCGGCAAAGCAGACCAAAAAAATGAAAGAAATCATAAAGAAAGCCGAAATGAAGGAAGATGAAGAGCTGCATGTGATATAGTCAACAAGTCACACCACCGAAAAGAAAAGAAAATGAAAACGTGAAAAGAAAGACAATACATGTATATTTGGGTCAAGTTCATCGGTTGAAGAGATGGACGTGAGAGTGAGGAGGAGTTACGTAAAGAGGTTTGCTTTGACTTAAAGGAGGCTTCAAACAACCAAAAAAGACAAAAGAGCCGAAAAATAAGAAAAGAAAGGTGATTCTAAGGCTTGAGAAAGAGACGTGGAGTGGGAGCCAAGAGAGAAGTCGGTGGTGATTTTGAATTTTCGAAGGTAATTGATTGAAGGCTGGATTAATCTAATTGGCTGGTTCTAGTTCTACTCTTTTATGTTGGAAAGGAGACGTGTAGGGAGTGAGTGAGAGGAGCCGTGCTTGACTTGGATTGGAGGATGTACAACTGCATGTGGAAGTCTATAAGAAGGAGAGTTGGTGCTGTTTTTAAAAAGATGGCGGGGACTTCCCCTCCTGGCTGGAGTGAGACTTGGTTGGGAGGTGGAAGGGAAATTGGTAGGAATTTGGTAGTGAACGTGAGGTGTCATGGAGTAGAGAGGTAGGTGAGAAGGGAGAGGAGTGAGTCGGTGAAGGATTTTTCTGGGGTTGAAGGAAATTGGCTAGAGTAATTTAATTGGCTGGAGTTTATGTTGAAGTTGAGAGAGTAAGTCGGTGCAGGATTTTTCAGGAGAAGAGAATAGAGAGAAACATGTGCAGTCGGTGGGTGCTTTTAATTGAAGTGTCGGTCAGATTTTATTTTGCTGGCTCTATTTTGGTACGTGCAGTGTTGGAGTTAGGGGGAGTGATTTAAAGGGTCGGTCAGTGGAGATATGGGGGAGAGTCGGTTGTTTACGTGAGAGGGAGAGTGGACGTTGGGAGTTGAAGGGGAGTTCTTGCCCAACCTTGCTATAGCTTCATTTCTATTTTCTGCAGTTCAACAATGGCGTGAAATTTATTCCTCTGTATCAACTAGATTCCAAATTTTTAAATTGTTGCTTAGTATTTCTTATGCTTTATTTTATTTTTCTAATAAAGAATATTTATATAATTTTTATAGTATTTGTAATAAATATGGTTGGCTAAATTTTCATACTAAGGTTAGAGGAGAAGTTTAATAATTTAAGCGTTGTTTTCGGATCGACGTAAAATTTATTTTGCGAGCTTGATCGATTGAAGGATTTTATTATTGGATATTTTGGTTATCTATATATTTATCTTGATTCATTGTGATTTCCGAATACAGTGAATGCTTGAGAAATCCCTGTGATAGTCAAATAGATTTGTAAATGTTATAATCATCAATCGCTCATGCTCAATCATTAGTAATTATTTTTCCTTGATCTTAAATGCTAAATCTTCCAATTAAACGGAATCATTATTCTAGTTTAATTGAAGTAATTCGATCGGAAACAATATTTTAAATTATTAAACGAATCCTCGAAACTTTAGTCTTTTTCCGTATCAACACAGCTTATCATTTTAGTCTTATTTTGTTACGTCAAAAATATCATTATCTCGATAACTTCATTTTAGTTTCAATCGCGCATCTCTTTTAGTATTTTATTTTCATTTGTTTGAGAGAATTTTTCACATTAGTCAATCCCTGTGGATTCGATCCTGTAAGGTACTACAACACCTGTATACTTGCAGGTAAAACTGCACTAAATTTTGGTTCATTAATTTGAGTCAAAGTTTAGGCGCAACAAGGGCCAAAGCTCCACCACTCTCCATCTCTCCTTCTTCCCTTCTTGATAAGGCATTAGCCACTTGATTTTCCTTTCCCTTTTTGTACTCAATCACAAAAGCATACCCAATAACAAAATGGGTAGCTTAGACACCCATTTTTCTAAGTTTTAGTTCCAATATTTTGCTCCAATAGGAAATTGAAGGACTACTAGTCAATCCGAATAACAAAGATTTGCCCCCAACAAATAGGGGCATCACTTCTGCACTGCAGTCACCACTGCTAGTAGTTCCTTCTTGTAGGTAGAAAGCTGAAGTGTCCTACCCTTTAGTGCCTTACTCATGTAGGCAATGGGTTGTCCTGTTTGCATAAACATTGCACCCAAGCCATTACCACTAGCATCACACTCAATAGTGAATGTATTGGTAAAATCAGGTAACCTCAAGATTGGGGGTTGAGTGACTACTTTCTTGAAGATTTCAAATGTCTCGACTGCTACGTTATCTGACACAAAGGCATTTTTTTTAGTAAGGCAGTGAGTGGGGCTGGCAAAAGTCCATAACCCTTGATGAACTTCTTGTAGTAACCTGTCAACCCAATGAACCCCTTGAGGGCTTTTAAAGTAGTGGGTTGTGGCAACTCCACCATGGTTAAAATTTTCCTGGGGTTAGCCTTCTTCTGCCAAAGTTACTTGACCCAAGTAATCCAACTCTCTTACTCCAAATACACATTTTGACCTTGTCTCCAAGAGTGCATGCTATTGTAACTTTTCCAAATCCCACCTCCAGTGGCCCAAATGTTCAAATATGTCCATGTTGTATACTAAAATGTCATTGAAGAACATAAGGACAAACCTCCTTAGAAAAGGCATGAAAATGTCATTCATGAGGCCTTGGAAGTTTAATGGAGCATTGGTGAGCTCAAAGGGCATCACTAAAAACTCATAATGCCCCTCTTGGATGTGGAAAACAGTTTTAGGTACATCTTCTAATATACCTTTATTTGGTGATACCCGGACCTTAGGTCTAGTTTTGAAAAAATATTGGCCCCAAACAGCACATCTAATAGCTCATCAATCAAGGCGATAGGGAACTTGTCCTTTACAATTTGCTGGTTATGAGGCCCTATAATCCACACAAAGCATCAAGCTACCCTTTGCCTTTTGTACCAATAGCACCGTGGAGGAAAATGGGTTGGAACTTAGCCTTATGACTCCTATTTTGAGTTAGTCAGCCACTATCTTCTTGATCTCAAACTTTTGATAGAAAGGTTATCTGTAGGGTCTTATAGATATGGGCTGGGTACCTTCCTTGAGAACAATTGTGTGATCTTGGGGCCTACTAGGTGGAAGACCCACTAGCTCAGCAAACAAGCCACTGAATTCCTGCAACAAGCTGTTAACCAACTCATTTATTTCTACATTGTCACCACTACTTCTAGAGTTCCCCATCTATATTAGCAAAACTCTCACATTACTAATAGAGTTTTGTACCAATTTCCTAGACCCCACACGGGTCAAATTTTTCATTCCTAGCCCCTGCAAGCCAACCTTAAATCCTACCCTTTCAAATTGCATGTACATTTTAACAAATAGTAATGCTACATACAGTCGTGAAGTGTGCAAACGCCGCACAATCGCTTTGAAAAAGAGTAGGGTCCACGATTTAAAAAGTTAGTTTTTTTTTTCATGTGGACCCCATATTAATCACTTTTTTCAAATAGACTGCGCGGCACTTGCACAACCACGACTGCAAATATCATTTCTCTTTAGCAAAATCCCACACTATAGGTCCCAAGGTTTCTAACCATTAGACCCCAAGTATAACATCACATCCTCCAAGAGTGAGTAAATAGAAAAAAGCTTGGAACTTATTACCTTGAAATGTGATGCTAATATCTTTGTAAAACCCTTTACTAGCAATTGTTTCTGCATTGGCTATTTTGACAGCCAACTTGGGCCCTTCCTCCACACAATGGTGCACCTTCTTAACTATGGCTGGGTCAAGGAAGTTGTGAGTACTTTATGAAACCACCAAAATTTCCACTATTTCCCTATTCGCAATAGTCTCATTGTGTTTGGGGGTAGGAGTGCTTGCCATGGCATGTTTGGATATCTCAGGTTCATCCTTTCCAACAGCTTGCACTGGTTCCTCCTCATTTTCTAGGCAAGCTCCTTGGCTTCCTTCTTGTTTCTCATCCTCCCCCTCCTCCATGTCTTGTAGTAAGTATACTTTAGGGCTCTTACACAAGTGGGTAGGGTTCCATTTTTCACTACAATGGTAACATAGCCATTTTCTTCTTATCTCATCCATCTGGGCAAATGAGATTCTTCTAGCTGCAGGTAATGGTTTCTACCACTTGTAAGCAGATTCGGTCAACGAAAAGGAATGATTCCCCCTCGCTGAGCTCCCTAAAGGTATAATACTTCAATTGACAGCCCCTTTTGCATATTTTGTTTTTGTGCTATTAACGTATTCTTCCTGGATTTTTGCGAGGCCAAATGCAACATTGAAGTTTATGGGGTTCAACATGCAAATGGGCAAGTGGATTTCATCTCGAAGACCACTTAAAAAATGGCTAAGTTTGTGGTGTTCCAAGATGCCTTTTAAGTGTTCAACAGGGCTTCATATTGGGCTTTGTAGGAGGCAATAGTGGAAGTTTGCTTGAGATGGGTCAAGACTTCCATTGGGTCATCATATGCGGTGGGGCCAAAATGCACTTGCAATGCTCGACAAAACTCTTCCAATTATTAAAGATGCCAGTTTCTACAGCATCCTGGTACCACACCATAGCTTCTCCTTCTAAGTGATAGAAGGCCATAAGCAATCTGTGCATGGGTTAGGTCTAATGGTACTCAAAGTATTGGTTGGTTTTGAAGCACCAAGCAGTGGGGACGTTATCCCCATCGAAGTTAGGGAAATCAAGCCTACCCCTCTAGTCAAGCCCCTATGGTGATTTGGGTTTTCATTTTCATGCTCTACTTGTAACTCCCCATGATCCAGATTATTCTGATTGACTGCAATGGTGCGCATCATATTAGCTAACTAGTCCATTTTAACATTAAGCTCTTGAATATTTACCTCATTTTGATCCACTTGTCGTTATCGGTTTTCTTGATTGAATTTTAGAACGAGTTCCTTCTGCCATGTGGATTGGTGACTACTAATACCACTCATTTATAAATCAACAAAATGAACAGAAGATAAGACCAAATCATATTGTAATGAGAGAATATAGAGATTGAATTTCTAAGAAGATGAATCACGCATTCGGATAGTTCGAGTAGGGCTGGCTCAATTGATTTTGGGGCCTAAGGTGAGAAGTTTAAAATGAGGCCTTTTTCTTGTATCAAACTAAATTAGGTTATATCTAATTATATTTTTATTTAAAAATTATTCTTTTTGCTTTTTGGGATGCAAAATTCCAAATTAAATTTTTATATTCAAGTTCTTCTAATATCTCCTTCTCAATTGATAATATGGCTAATTCATTTAATCTGTCCTAAGACATTGTTGATCTTAGATAAGATTTTATCAATTTTAATTTTGAAAAAATTCTTTCTGCAGAGGCAATAGTTGTAGGTACTGTCAATAAGATTCTCTAAGCGATACATGCATTTGAAAAAGAATTAAGTCTTTTTATATAATTTAATATATCAATCGGAGTACTTTCTTCTATTGGTAAAATTTTTTTAAAAACTTTTAGCTCAAAAAATAAATCTAAACAACACATTTTTTTTTTTTTTTGCAAACTACCATTATCAAATGATTTCATTTTTTTAAAATTAAATAAAAAACCAAAAATATTTTCATATATTTGAAATTGTTCAAACCTATTTTGAATTGAAGAAATTGCTTAATCTACTATAAATAAGAAATAATTAATTCTAAAAGATTCTTCAGCAGATTGTGTTGTTTCTTTATTGACATTTTCATCAAACTGTTTTTTTCTATAAATTATTCACTTTTCTCTAAATACAGGTTCTATTTCCATACTAATTGTAATCTCTTTCAATGAAATCATAGCAGATTTAAATCCATTTTCTCTTAATCTTGAAAATAAGAAATAAAACCTTTCAACTGATCAATGACAACATCTATATGCATATCTTTTGATTACATACTTTTTACTTACAGTATTGACTGCAAATAATATATCGTACCACATGGTCATGCCTAATATGAATTCAAAGTTCTCAATTTCATATGCTACTAAATAATTAGTTTCATTTTTGTTTTAGGATTTTCAGTCGTTTTTGCTAGTTACAATAAAGTTTTTCTTTTTTGTGAAATTTGAAATTTTATTGCTTTGATGCTTTCAATTCGACTTTTCCAACGTGTTTGTGAGGGTGGCTTAAGAGTTAGAATTGCACATTATCTTTCAAAATTTTCCATCGCTTTGTTGATGAAGAAAATAAGAAATAAATTCGTTGGACTATTCCAAAAAATGAAATAGCTTTAGGACAAGAATTAGCCATGTCACATATAACAAGATTAAGATTATCACAACCACATAGCGTGTAAAATACTTTGGGGTTTATATCAAGCAATCTTTTTTGCACCCCTTCCTCTTTGCCTTTCATATTAAATCCATTATCATAACCTCGTCCTTGAACATTATTAATATCAAGGTCAAGATTTTTTATTGCATCTAATAATTCACTGAAAATACATTTTCCACTAGTATAATCTACTTTAATAAATTCTAGAAAATGTTCTTCTATTTTTATTGGGCTTATTGAAATATTAGCACATCTTAGTACGAGAGACATTTGTTCTTGATGACTTGCTTCTGGGGTACAATCAAATATAATTGAAAATTTTTTGGCTTCTTTAGTTTTTTAATAATATGATTTTTAAGTTCAGTTGTTAGCAAGTGTATTAATTCATTTTGTATATTATGACCAAGATAATGATTATGGATTTCACCATCTTGAATACATCGAATGTGTTCTTGCATTATTGGATCAAACTCAGAAATCATCTGAATCAAACTTAAAAAATTTCCATTATTTTCTTGGTAAATCTTTTTATTTTGCCCTCGAAATGGTAAATTATTTTTACCAAGGGTTTTTACTACTGTAATAATTCTCAATAATACTTTTTTCCAATGATCTTTTTTTTTTTTTGTTAATTTGTTCTTGGACTTTTTTTATCAATTGTTTTATTTCTTAATAATCTCATTTCTAAATCAAGCCAAGTAGTCATGTTAGTAATATGCTCATTGGTTGTTTCATGGATTTTAAGCTTAACACTAAGATTTTTCCAATCATTAGTTCCTTCATTAGCTAGTTGACTTATACTAGATTTTGAATTAAACAACTTGCAACAAAAGCAGAATAATCTATTCAAGTCTTTTGAATATACTAACGATTTTCTATCATGTTTCTCTCCATTTGACAAGTTTCATATATAATATGTAGTAGAAAAATATCTAGAGTTCTCATCCTTAGGAAAATTTATATCGCTATATCTAATTGGACCCTTTTCTACTAATAAATCTCTTAATTTTGTATCAACATGTTCTCATTGAGCAGAGTCATAAATATTTGAAAGAATATAATCAGATATATCCTTGATATTTTTATTTTTTTCTACGCTTTTCACAAATTCTCCCACAAGAACAGTAACAGTACATGCTTGAGCACTATTCTTAGATCCCTTTGGTTGGATTCTTTCATTATTCCCATATCTTTTTTGTTGTATTTATTGATTTATTATGTTATCTTTTGGTAATTTTGGGTGTATTTCTTGATCATCTATAAATATTTCACCTAAATTTTCTGTTATATTTTGTGTATTGCTAGTAACAAATTTATTTAAAGATTCTTTTTGGGATTCAATCAAATTTTCTATTCTTTTTTTTTTTAATTTTCATATCCCGATGCATATTTTCTATTAAACATATTTTATAGTAAAAAAGAACAATATCTACTATATAAATTCTACTATGCTTATGAATATTCTAGAATAAAATAAATATTAACATAAAACAATTGAACCTGATTTAGCAAATGGGCTTCACTTTAATATAACAAATGAGCTCCACTCTTATATAAAACTATTAATCTGCATAATAAAATAAAATATATTAATATTAATAATCAAAATCAAATAAATTAATTAACATTTGATTAGAGAAATTGGAAAAAAAAAATTAAAAAAGAGTCCAAGAATAGATGGCCCTTGGGCCATGTGATTTCAAATTTCTATTGTTACAAAGCTTTCATTGAAAACTTGAAATGTTGAATAAGAAGAAGACAAAAAATAAAATGAAAGGAAGTTGACTGAGACTAGAAGTCTTGAAGATAGGCTAGCTGATTCACACAGTGACACAAACGTGTCTTCTTTATAACCATAAAAATTTATTGTGTAGTACTTGTATAAAGCAACATTTTCAGATTATTACTTTCGGCTTCGTGACCTTCGTCGACCACAGGTCCATAGCACAGCAGAGACAACAGTTCAACATCCTGCAAGTGCGATGCAGTGATCAGAAAGCTGGCCAATGCCAAATACAAGCAATATGAATGTAAGAGAGTTTGAGATTAGAGAATGGAGTCCAGAGCACAAGAGAGATGAAATAAAATTTATAACTTTCAACCGTTTGAGGTATGAAAAGTGAGTTTTTATATGTTCTAAATTTTTTTTTGACAAAGATTGCAACATTTTGTTCTTAATTTATTGTAAACTTTGGCTTTCCCAAGTGAACTTGCAGAGTTTATTTGTCTATTTTTTTTTTTAAACCATAGAGTTGATATTATTTTTTTTCACCTTGTTTAGTTTAGATAATTTTTTTAATAACTAACTTTTTAGTATTTTTTGGGCCTTTTTCACTGTGGGGGCCTTAGGCAACCACCTAACTCGCCTTTTGGATCAACTGACCCTGAGTTTGAGGCATCCCAATTCCTCCAAGTTCAGCCAATATAATTTCCAGAATGATCTTCCCCTTCTCAAATTCTACTTCTATACCCACCCATCGACTCTAGACTCACTACCATGTGGAAGATTACAACTGGTAAAGAAATAACAAACCCAACAGACTCACAACTAATACAATAAAACATAGCTTATAATTAAGGACTTAACTAAACATAAAATGCAGAATATAACATCTTACTAAAACATAAAATGCATTGTACAACCATACCCCATTATTTATTAAAACACCGTATTCCATCACTACCCTTACTTCATGCTTCAAAACAACAACATACGGTCGAATGTCCCCAACGATGTTGTCTTCCTTCCATACGAGCCCCTTCCCAACACTTTTCTTCTGGCCCTGTTTGGATAGTGAAAGTATTGCATCTCATCTCAACATTACAATTTTTTCAGATTTTCACACAAAATATAATAAACAATTTAACTTTTTCAAATCATAAAATAATAATAATATTAAAAAATAATATTCTAAAAATATTTTATTTAACTTTCAACTTTTATCTAAAATCTTCTTATCTCATCTCAACTCATTATCCAAACCACTCCTAAGTCTATCTTCCTTTCACTTTAGCTTTCCCCTTGCCTAGCTTCATAACACAAACAGAGCATTTCTTTTAAAGCAATTTTTCCCAATACCCATGGGGTAGGGAGAAGCAACTCACTTTGACGACATCGTCGAATGATGGAGGGCATAAATCTCTAGCTAGTTTTAAAATGAGAAATCAGATTTGAAATGATAATTTTATCCAAAAATGTATGGATTCTTGCTCATCTAGTTGTAAATTGGTGATAGAAGGGTGGGAGGTCTATCATTATTTCACAATGAAGTTTATCTATGTCTCAGCAAATGTGGGTAACATTGATATACCTGATAGGAATCAGAAAGTGCTCTATGTAATTACTGTAATCACGATGAGGTTTATCTGATATAATGATGTCTCTCAACCACTATGGGTTCTAAAAACAGCAGAGGAGAAATATGTACGATGGCTTGTTCATATGTCTGCTGACTTGGCCAGGCAGATCAGTATGTTGCTTGAAGATTCTCAAAAAGGCGTTGCAAGGAAAGTAAATATTGTTTCTTAATTTTAAAATTATAAAATGTCATTTCTATTCTATATCAAACATTTTGTGAATATTGAAAATATTAATCTTTTTTTTATTTTGTTCTCTTTTCTACACTACCTCAATTTGGTGGTAAATAGGTGGCATGAAGTTGGATGATATTTTAGGTTCAATTCGTATCATATATTACTAATGTGGCTGGGGTGGGGGATCATCAAATAATATTTTGGGCTGTAAAATTGTATGGATAATGAATTGACATAATATGTAATACACAACATGCATGTAAGAAGAGAATTTATCATTTTAGTATCCTTGGATGAATGCAAATTAGGAATTTTTAGCAATTCAATAGAGTTTGTGATGGTCAACCTGATACTTAACACATTTGTGTTAGCTGGACAATTTCAATTAACTATAGCTCAGATTTCAATCTTCTGAAATTCTTATTTTAGGTCAAATTTTATTTTGATAATTGGGAAAGGATTTTTTCAAAGTGTCAAAATTTTTAATTTTATTGTAATGTTCATTAAATTTTTAATGTCTTATGTGTGTTTTTCTTCTTAAAGTTTCCCTTATTATCATCAAAATTTTGTAGGAAACAAATGGGAAAAATGCTCCTGAAGATCAGAAGTTTAGAAATAAAGCAAGCCTCACTGAAAGGCAATAGGTTGCGAGTTATACTAAAATTTTTGCTAGAAATCCTCATGGTCGTTGTATGCAGGTAAGAGGTTAATCATATTAAACTTTCCTATTGTGCTTCACGTCAGTGCATGATTATTTTATCATGCATTCTAACAATAGCAATGATGAACTTTATGATAGATCAACATGTTAAACTACTTGACATTTAGAATCAGCTAGTAATTTTGATATGCAAGATTTCAAGTCTTCTTTTTTGGTGAAAGATCCCAATTCATAACATCTTTATGATGGAGGTCTCTACAGTAGTAGTTCACTGTGGGCTATGTAGCTGAAAAGTTTTTCAAGGAAACCGTTTTCTGCCTTTTTGTGTATGGTAGCTATGGAGCCCATATCCCTCAACCAAAGCAACCTAACCCCTCACCTTTTCCACTAGCAACACTAATCTGCCAACACTTCTTTCTGTTGTCTACCATCACCATGCTGACATAACCGGTTGTCATTTATTTGTCTTGTCGCAACCAACCCTTTGCCATCTAAGCTAACTTTGACTTCAACTATTCTGCTCTTCTAACTCCAAAGGTCCATTAGGTCCCATATCCCCTGCTGTTTTGAATTAACTTAGATCTCCACTCCACAACATTTCTACCATCATCGTGCAATGAGCCCAATTCTCAACTATTTGAGATAGTCAATCTCCAGAAGAAGAAGGAGAAGAAGTAGAAAGAGAGAGAATCAGCGTATGAGAAGAGTTTGAGTGAATATTCTGAGAGTGGGATCTATTGCTCCCAGCTCAAGTTTATGTAGTTGATAGGTTGAGTTTACAAATGGCAGCATATTACAAACTAAAGGAATTAATGAAACAATGTGTTTCACTTAACTACTCAGTTTACACTTACACAAAATGACAACGTAAAGAATTCTACATTCCTATTATTTACACGATGCCGTTTCTAACTTCAAGCAATAACTAACAAAATGTCCAATGCATACCCAAAGGTCCTCGATGACTTCTACCCAGACTTCATACAAATCAACAACATTCCCTTACACCTTTATTTAGAACCATGACATACCCTCCCCCATTTAAATCACCTTGCCCATAAGGTGAGGAAACTTCTGACGTAACTGCCAATAAGGTTCCTATGTGCTATCATCAATAGAAGCACCCTTCTATTGAACTAACACCTCAACCATAGCCCTATTGTGAAGCTTCTTACTTCTGCATTCCAAGATTTTTTTAGGTTCAGGTATCAACTCTCCATGCATATCAATAGGTGGCATGGTGGAAAGTGGTGTATTATCCCTCCAATTTTCTTTTTCAATAAAAAAAAAAAACATGAAAGACATGTTGAAGTAGTGAATCTGAAGGCAAACTCAGTCTGTATACAACCTTCCCTACCCTTTGAATGATCTGGAATGGCCCAAAATATCAAGAGGAAAGCTTCAAATTATGCCTCACTACAAGAGATTGTTGCATGTAAAGCTGCAGTCTAAGATACACCCAATCACCCACATAAAATCCCTTTTTGTTCTATGCCTATCATAATGAAACTTTATTATGTCTTGAGACAAAGTCAAATTAACCTTCAATGTCAATAGAATCTATTCCCTACTTCTCAGCACTTCATCCACAGTTGGGTTACTAGTCAAGCCAGGAATGTAAGAGTGAAGTCGAGTAGGTGGTATACTATACACAACTTCAAAGGAAGTCAGCCTTGTGGAAGAATGAAATATGGTATTGTACCACCAATCAGCCAAGGAAAGCCAATCCAGCCACAACTTAGGCTTATCACCAGTGAAAGGTGTGAGGAAATGCTCCAAGCATTTATTCACAACTTCAATCTGACCATCACTCTAAGGGTGATAGGCAGATGAATAAGACAATGTAACTCCTTGCAAATGAAATAATTCCCTCCAAAATGAACTTGTAAATGTTGAGCCTTTGTATGACACAATAGGTTTAGGCATACCATGAAGTTTAAAGACATTATTTAGAAATTTAAAGCTACTTTAGTAGTTGTAAATGGGTATTTCAAGGGCATGAAGTGAGCATATTTCGACAAACAATCCACCACCACCATGATCACTGAATAACCTTTAGAAAGTGGCAATCCATTGATGATATCCATTGAAATGTCAATCCACACCTGAGTTGGGACATGCAATGGTTGTAGTGAGTCTGCTGGAAATACATTTTCTACCTTGTTTCTTTGGAAAACTTGACATTCACGAATAAACTACTTAACTTCAAACTTTAAACCAGGCCAATAGAAATCAACTCTATCCCTATGAAAATACTTTTGAAACCCTAAATGGCCACAAAAGGACTAGCATGAATGAAGCTTAGAATCTTGGACTTCAACAAAGTAGAATTAGGCATATAAAATATTCCTTTTTTGAACAAAACTCCATGCTTGACACAGAAAGAAGGATTAGCAGCTGCATCCGACTATAATGAAGTGATTATCTGTTGAGCAACCTAATATTGCTCATAAGTAGATTTTAACTCAACCAGTCATGTAGGTGTTGGATAGGATAAAGTAGCTAACATTCCAACTTCCTCCACTTGATCCCTTCTTGATAAAGCATTTGCAACCTTGTTATCTACTCCTTTCTTATACTCAATAGTAAACTCATATCTCAATAATTTAGCAAGCCACTTTGCTGAGAGGTTGTACCTATTTTCTACTCCAACAAGTACTTAAGGCTGTGATGGTCAGTCTTTACTACAAAGGTATTACCCAAAAGACATGGGCACCACTTTTTGACAGCTAGAATGAAGGCTAGCAACTCTTTTTCATAAGTAGAAAGTGACATATTTTTTCCTTTAAAAGCTTGGCTAAGAAAAGCTAAAGGCTTCTTATCCTTGATTACTACAGCACCCACCCTACTGCTACATGCATCACATTCAATAACAAACTCCTTTGAGAAGTATGGTAAGGCAAGCACAGGAAGACTTGTCACTGCTGACTTAAGAGCATTGAAGGCCTTAGTAGCACAATCAGACCATACAAATGCATCTTTTTGAAGCAACTCAATCAAAGGAGCAGCAATTAGGCCATTCCCTCTTATAAACTTTCTATAGTATCTTGTCAAACCGAAAAAAACCTCGTAATGATTTGAGATTCTTTGGAATTGGCCAAGAAACCATAGATTCTAACTTTTTAGGATCTACTCTTACCCTATGCTTTCAAATAATGTGGCCCAAGTTGTAACAGCCCGCTAAAATTATCTGATGGGCCCCAAGGAGGACCAAGTCTTAAGGATCAATTACAAGATTAAGAGCCATGAAGATCAAGGGAGCAATGCAAGAATTGGTGCAATCCAATTGGGATGAAGCTAGCAAGAGCCCAACACTCATGATGGGCTTGAAAGAAGGAGAACCAGTTTTGATCCACTTGATCTAAGCTATGGAAGACACGACTTGGGCCTATTATTATTGAAGGCCATGGACTTATTTATTTCATTAAAATGGCTTATTTTATTAGTCATNCTAAAATAAAATCCATTTATAGCTTTGCAGCATATTGTTTCTCCAGTTATATATGTAGTAAATGAGTTAAGCGAGGGGCCTTTGAGTGTAGATAAAACAGGTTTACCTCATATATGTAAGAAATGAGTATTGACTTTTTTGTAACCATAGTTTTCCTCCGCCACAAGTGACATTTTTTCAATGAAGTTACGGGCTGTGACCTCTGAAAACAAATACTGTTTTCTCCAGTTAATTAATGGCATCTGCCATGGGTAACATTCATGCAGACTAGCCTATCACAAATGAATTTAAGTGAACCCAGGATATCCGAGTCTACAGCTCATCTCAATACCTCATAGGCTGCACCCTGATGGGTTCAAATGAACGATACATCACATCACTAATCAGCAAATAAGCAAACTTTAAAAACAAAAAGTCAAAGAAACCAATTGAAAGAAAACCCAACTCCCGTCATGAGGGCAATGTCCTACCACTGTATTGTGGTAGATTTATCCATTGAACCGTTAAGATTTTCTACTGCAAGTAAATGACACCATTGACAAATACCTTGGGCAAAGATGTATTTTCGGATCCTGCCGGCTGGTCTAGAATGTAAGGACCAGAACGAACTCCAGGCACTGAAGAGGACCCAACCCAACCGCTGGACTTCTCCACGTTGCGCACGCCATTCAATTCAACTGAACAACATAAATTTTGGCTCATTTTGTTTTCTGCAGCGCCGCAAGCAGTTTTTTCACCGTTCTCTGTTATACTCATCAAACCTAATTCCTGCTCACAAGTGGATTCACCCACAGAAGGGAAATCTAAAACAAATGACCAGATTGAAGAAAGTTCTGCAGCTGATGGGCATCCAGAATAACAATTGATTGTCTGTCTCTTGTGTGCTGAAGCTGAGGTAGAAGTGCCATGACCCATCCAATCACAGTTCTGACAAAGAGAGACCCTCTCTTGGGCACATCTTACTAGTGCAGGTTGTGAATTGCATCTTTCACATAATAGTGTTCTCGAGTGGCGTTTGGATAGGGCATTAGCAGAATGGACATTTCTGTCACATGACAAGCATAAGCATGCCGCATCTGAGCGGCAATACACCATGGACCTTTGTTCCCCGCAAAAATCACATAAATAACCCATCTTCAGATTTATACTTCTCCAATTACCAAACCTCTACCCAAGTTATATATCAGCCTACCAAAAGTAGCTCCTTACACGAATCACAATCGTTCCCAGGTCGTTACAACCTTCAAGTATACAGAAACAAATGCAATAAATCAGTATAGATTAAACAAAAAGGCATTTTCATTAGCAAGAAACTGGGATTACAACTCTAAAACTACATCGGTATGTTTAGATCTCTTTTGATTTTTCTCTGTATAATAAGTAATAGGTCAACTTCAGAAGAAATTTACCTTAATCTAGGAGTTCATTTTTTTTTACAAGTATTCATCTAGGAGTTCAATTAAAAAAAGAAAAAGAAAAAACTAGTATTGTTGTGATATCAACCCGAGGAGTGAGGCAACTCCTGTACTCGTTGAGCTCACATAAACTCAAGAGATACAAAAAAAAAAAAAAAATCTTTGGAGCACGAGTAGCAATTAAAGGATTATGCTTACATCAACCACAAGATGATCCAAAAGAACCTTAAATTGTATCAAACGAAATAGAATCACATCTTTCACTCCAGTTAACAAGCAAAATACTCACTTTGTAAAAGCAAATTATTTATCTATCTTAATCAAAACCACCAATAAGCAAAATAAGATATATTAACACTACAAGGGAGCCACAATTATATATTTTTTTTTATACCACCAAATGAAATATGGAAAAATGGATAAAATCTTCTGGGTGATTTGAAGGGGAAAAAAAAAACACAGAAGATGATAAAATACACATAAAAACATATAAACAAACGAAAAGCCGGCCTAAATACAAACAAAATAAGAAATTCGGAATTATTGGGAAAAAAACCATAAAAACAAGTGAAGAATTCTGTAAAATAAAGGGTACTCCAATTATTTTTTTCTCAGCACGTTTCAAATCTAGCTAGGAAATTTTTTTTCCTAAATTTTATTTACACCACTCACCAGGGGATTTCGACCAAGAAGAAGAGGAGGAGGAGGAAGAACAAGAAATCAAGGAAAATAACAACGAACAAAACAGAGAACCGCAGAGCACAAATAAAGTAAAAAAATTACCTTTCGGAAAAGAGGTGGACAAGATCGGTAAAGAGCTGAATTTCTAATTTTTAAATATTGTAAAAAGTAGACAAAACTAAGCAACCCTAAGAACAGGATCTTTCCAGAAAATATCTCTCTCTCTCTCTCGCGCGGGCTGTGATTGCTGAGGAAGATAGGAAGATAGAAATGGGGTGGGTGAGAGAGAAAGTATGTGTATAATATGAGTGTACGTATGTATACGTGTATGGTAGATGTGAGATCACAATTATCTAAGCTGACAAAAAGTGCAAATGAGAGAGAGAGAGAGAGAGCGCGCTCAGAGTGGGGTAGGGAAAGTGGGGGACCTGACCCTTTTGGTAGTGAAAGGCGTAGAAAATAAAAGTTGGGTTTCCTTTTCTGGTCCCCCCGTTCATAAATAATACCCTTTTCATATTTTAAGGCCCTCTCTCTCCGTCTGCCGTTTCTTTTCAGTATTAATTAATAATAATTTTCGGGGCCAAAGATATGTTTGCTACCAAAAGTTGTTCCCATACTCTCTGTGTTGGACGAATTGTAGTTCAGTCGCTTCCCACTTGCTGTTTGTACATATATCTGACCCTTTTTCCTGTTCAGTCCCTCTTCGGACCCGATATTTTATTCTTAGGGTTTAGGTGCCTCCAATAAAAACTCGCCACATCAAAATTTTATAGCATAAGTTAACGAGATATATCACGTGATAAAATACATATGTAAAAAAATGAATAAGGAAAAAACATGTTAAACAACCGTGATCCCTTAACAAAACTCTCAAACCTATCGCACGACAGTAAGTTCATCGCCGCCGCTACCGGACGGTAAAAAGGTAGAAAAATTGAGTGTTACAGCTTGAAATTATTACTAACTACCGTGTGATTTTATAGACTTGAATTGATAAGTACAATTAGAGATGATAAGTTACAATACAACTCTAATCCTATCTAGAATTTAAATTATAAATTACAGATAAACATATGTTGTAACTATCGAATGTTTGAATTGGAGATTAAAGTTTGAGATTGAGTGGTCTATGTGCTGTCAGTTGGTGTAGATGTATTTACTACTACATACATACGTGGGGCCACAACAACTGTGGAGTACGTATTATATTTTATGTTACTTATAATGCGTGGGGCCACAACAACTGTGGAGTACGTATTATATTTTATGTTACTTATAATGCGTGGGGCCACAACAACTGTGGAGTACGTATTATATTTTATGTTACTAAGCGGCCACAAGTGGATCGTATATTGTAGAGTGGGCCACAACAATGTGGAGCATACACTACATGAGACACAGCAATTGTGACATGTAGAATACGTGGGGCCACAACAACTGTGGAGTACGTATTATATTTTATGTTATGTGTATTCATGGGGCCACAACAACTGTGGAGCATGAAGTATGGGGCCACAACAACTGTGGAGCATACACTACATGAGACACAGCAATTGTGACATGTAGAATACGTGGGGCCACAACAACTGTGGAGTACGTATTATGTTTTATGTTACTTGAATAACGTGGGGCCACAACAACTGTGGAGTACGTATTAACGCACGTTATTAATCAAGACAATTGAATAAGATTCCAAGTTTATGTTAAGTCCAGTTTCAGATCAAATACATGATAAGTCAAGTTTTAGATCAAGTCCATGTTATGTTATACTCACGTACATGTTATGTTCAAGTTTATGTTATTTTCAAGTTCTTATTTATGTTATGCAGGTTTACGTTCATGCTATATTTCAAGTCCATGTTATGTTTCACGTTCATGTTATGTTGTTTGTTCATGTTATGTTTTAAGCTTAAGTTCATGCCATGTTAAGTCAAGTTCAGTTCACGCTTAAGTTCTGGTTAAGTCATGCTATATGTCAAGTTATACTTATGTTTATGTATGACTATAATTATGCATTTATGCTTTTACTGTCCATGCATGCATTTTTAACCTGTGTGTGAGTTTTATGTTAACTTACTGAGATTTGTAATCAAATCTCACTGTGGTAGTCCCAACTACCATTCCCCCCGAATGGTAGATCTTGTTACAGGACCCAAAGGAGAATTGGAATCTGACCAACTGAATACGGTCGACTAGGCCACGGTGCGATGTTGATGATGGTATAGTATTTAACTTAGGTTAATACTTGTACTTTTGGAGTTGTATCTCAAGTATTCTTTTGATCACAATCATTTTGGACTAGTGTGATGATCACGGCATTTTAGTATGCCTTTATGTATGAATTATGTTTCAAGTATTTGGGATATTTTTAGTTTGGTGCATAGTATTGCTAAAGAAAAAAATTATCCGCTGCGAATATTGCATAATGCTAGATGCATGTTAGGAACATTGTATCTTATATGTCATGAACGGGGGCAGGTAACCTTGTGTTGCATGTCTCGACGCTTCAAATGTCCGTTCAATCCCAAGCGGAATTTGAGGGCGTCACACAAGTACTCAATTTCAGCACAAGCAAACTTACACTTGGATCTCTTGGCATACAATTGATGTTGTTGTAAAGTTTGCAAAACAGTAGATAGGTGCAACAAATGTGATGGCAAATCCTTACTATAGACAAGGATGCCATCAAAGAACACTACGACAAACTGTCGAAGGAAGGGCCTGAAGACTTTATTCATAAGGCCTTGGAATGTTGAAGGGACATTAGTGAATCCAAAAGGCATGACAAGGAACTCATAATGTCCTTTATGATTTCTTAAAGCAATTTTGCGTATATCCCCACTCCTCATTTGAATTTGATGATAGCCAGCCTTGAGATCTAACTTGGAAAACACTGAAGAACCTGAAAGTTCATCCAATAGCTCATCCAATAACATGTAATTAGACACTACAGTATAAGTCTAGTATAGAAATAAATTAGACACTAATAATGGGGTAAAAATTGAAAAACCGGTAAAATCGAACCGAATCGAAAGATCAGAAGTTCTAATTTTGATAATGAATCGGTTTATATCAGTTCTTAGATTTCCAAAATTGGCTTATATTGACTCGGTTCCAAAATATATCCAATACCAGACCGGTTATACCTCTAAATAAAATAGTTGTAGAATAATTGTAAATATATCATTTTCCTATACATATATTATAAAAGCAGTATTTTGTCTATAAATAGTAATTTGTGTTTAATGGTTACATTATATTGTTACCCTTGAGCTCTATGATGGGTTAGGATGTATTTTGGGAGAAAATGTGATGGGCCCCTGGGGTTCATATCAAAATTTTAGTATTCATATGAATAATGTGCATCTGTTTTACTTTGCTTAAACTTGAAATTGTGTATATATCTCTGTTGAATGTAAAAATACATATGACTTTTACCTAAAATATCCTGATCGTACCGTGGGAGATGTGTCTTGAGACCCATTTTGGTAATTTTTCTTGCCATGTGTTTGAGGACTTGAGTGCCTTCATTTTGTCTCATTTACATTGCCTTATATTTTTCCGTCCAGAATCATCTCTTCCACTGTTCTATTTCTAATGTTTTTCTTCTTCTTCTCCTTTTTTTTGTTCTATAAAATGCTCACCTCTCTCAATTATGTGATGCTTCCTCTCCACAAGATCTCAAATTGTTTTTTGTATTTTTTATTTTTTATAGAAAATAGGACAATACCCAAATTTTATTGATTGCCATCACTTATAGCGGATGAATAACATGGTAACAAGCAGGTCACTTGGGACTTACACATATTCAATAAAAACCATCCAAAGCATAAAAAACAACTTAATAAAATAACAAACTTATACAATAATCTAAACACATAAAGCAATAAACTAAATAACCAAAATAACCAACCTATACAATAAACTAAAAAATAAAAACCAATAAACCAAAAATACTAGCTTAAACGTAAAGAAGACATCCTTGAATAATCCATACAAATTAATCCTCTCAGCACTCAAGGAGTATCTACCAAATTGGTGCATACCAAATCAGAACCTAACACCCCTATCTTAGCCAACCTGTCTGCCACTTTATTTCCCTGTCTAAAAATATGGTGCATAGAACAAACCATAGAATCTGTAATGTTAAGAATTTGTTCCCAGAAATCCTCTAAATACCACACCCCACATCTCCTTCTCTTTCACCATGATATCACAACCATAGAGTCAAGTTCCTTTTCAACGTAATTAATACCCAGAGATTTGCAAGCTTTGAGACCCTGAAGAAGAGCTAATAATTCTGCTTTGTTGTTAGAACCAATGCCAATAAGTAAAAGCATGTATTAAAATCCCATGATCATTTCTTATTATCTACTTTTCCTCTCGTTTTTTTCCACATGTGTGAGTTTGAGTTTCTTGGTCCTCATGGATGATAACAACAACACCTCTGCAACCCGAATACCACCTGGTCTAGCTGCATCTCTTGCTCTTTGAACTCTTAAACTCTATGAAGTATCGAAAAAGTGACTCTGGTAATAAAAAAAAAAACCCTTAAAATCTGTATCATTAGATTGGTGTCGTTGGGTCAACATATGTGTTATACTCGCCTTGGAGCTAGCATTGTTGGTCTTTAAGGTGCTCACCTTACCAAACTTGAAGACTCCAAAAAATAAATACTTTACATAAAATGATTGTAAATACCTAACTAAGTAACTAGCATAAAATAAGGACCTAAAACCACACAATAAAATTACCAACAATTATAAAAATAAATAAATGTTGTGAATACATGAATGTAATAAAATACATTCCATGTATTTGATGGATGACCATTAATGTATTTGATGGATGACCATTAGAATTCTTATCCATTCATGTATTTCTATTTCTCATGTTCATGCATCCTCTTGATTTATGTATTGTCGTTCCCTAAATTCATTTATCTATTTAATATCATGTATATTTCTATGCCTATAAAAATAAGTCTTGAGGAGCATTTGTGGTAGACACACTGTAACTTATGGATTCTCAAATTAAGGCATAGAATAGTTTTAGTCTATTTATTTAGTTTTTATCATAAATATTTTAATTCGAATTATTATTATTATTTTAGGGGATAAATGTAGTTAAATGATCAGTCCAGATTTTAACTAAATTTTGAATCCAACTCCATTGATCGAGTTCCCTAAAAATTCACTACAAATTTTTATCGCAAACTCTACCGTATCTTAAACTCTTAGTGACCGGGATCAATTTTACATGTTTATTTCAATCTTAAATTCCCAATACCAATCTTGCCGCTACATCTCTATTAAAAATCCATTATACACACAATCCTCCTCAATTACACAGTTACAACCTCGTTCCTTCCTTCTATGGATTAAACATCAAACTCACAAACCAAATCAAACACACCGAATACTTATCAATCTTCAAATTCCTGTCCTCTAGTAGTCCTAAGTATAAAGAAATTCTGAATCATAGTTAGTGAGTGATTTGATTTCGAGTGATACATGTTCAACACTCTCCTTTATCTTTATATATCCTCAATCCTCTGCAAATTCTCCAAACAAATTTCCTTCCACACAGGACCAAGCCTTACAGCCAAACCCATTCTCACAACAAGCCACCTTGTTCAAAGGAGATCCAATCATCGACACCATCTTCACGTCAGCCTAGCTCCATTGCACGATGTCCTTCTCACAGTGAGCCCTCATCTCTCTCTCGTGCGACACTTGCTTTTTAATTTTCTTTCATCTCTATGAGAGCCTCGTTTGTTTTCACATATGAGATGAGATAAATTGAGATAAAAATTAAAAGTTGAATAAAATACTTTTTTAATATTATTTTTATTTTGAGATTTAAAAAATTATTGATTTTCTTTTTTATGAGAATTTGAAAAAGTTGTAATGATTGGATGAGATGAAATGAGATAAAAAGTTTTCTAAAAATAAACGAGGCTAAGTCTCATGTATAAAGTCGAAAATTAGGGCAAATCTTTTCAAGTAATATTACATATTTGTCACTCAAATTATAACTCTTGTCGTTCGGTTCTATGTAAAATTTGTTTTATTCATGTAGTACAACTTACTTTTTGAAATAAAGCACATGCAACGTTTTAACCCATCCAACTCCTCTATATATTACGATTTTTCCATGCATAAATTTTATACAAAATGCCGTAAGTCCTTGTCATGATCAAGTTCTTTAGAATACTTGGAAATTATATTGATGCTTTTACACTTTTGCCCTTAATTGGTAACCATTAGCATATTAGAGTTGGCTTGGATTTAGCCTATTATTTCACTTGGGCTTTGCTTTTATGATGGCTTGCAAATAGGTTTTGGGGTTTAATGGGTTATATGGATTTATGATGTTTTAGGACCGCAAAAGATTTAACACTTTTAGAATTTAAAATGAAAAGATTTAGTATTAAGAAAAATAGGTCATTTAGTGTTTCAGACATAAATTTCTAAATATGTATTTAATTAGAAATTTACATAAGTCGCATATTTTGTAGATATTCAAGATAAGTAGTTTGATCATAAATTAGGATTAGCATATGTTAGCTAGTTATATATATTATTATTAAAGTTAATTCTTTGGAAACTAGTGATTACGTACTATGCATATTATGATATTTGCAAGCTCACCATTCATGTTTCCTTCTGTATATTATATTTTTTATGTATTGTGCATCTCACGTTGCATAAGACATGTAAGCTTTCACAAGATCAAGTATAAAATAAGTTCATAACAGCTAATTAGATGGTCATTCAGATGCATGATACCAATGCGACTTATGGGCAGATGTGCAAGCCACAGAGTTAAGTGTGGTCCACCATAGTATGTATGCTAGAATACTATTAACGGCTCCCCTTGCAGTCTCAAGATGTGGGGCAGGTGCATAACCTTGCACACAGGGTAAGTGTGTGGGCCAGCAAGATAAGTATGATAAATCAGAAAATTTAAGACAAGTCATACATAACATAAGCATTCATATGACTAATCATTTTAAGACAAGTCATACATAACATAAGCATTCATATGACTAATCATGATTTTAAGTTTTCAGCATAAAACATTTTATGAAAACCTTATCTTAAATATGTTTATGTTATAATGAGTTTCTTACCAAGTCATAGACTCATTTTAGTTTGTTTTTATGTTTTTAAACCACCTCAGGTGAGTATGATGATGAGAACGAGCAGACAAGCCAAGATTAGATGGAGCAGTTGATTAAATTCTAGACTTCTTAGACTAAATTACTTTTATGACAAAAATTGTATTCAGTTGTTTCATTTAATTTTATTGGAAACATGTTTCTATTAAATAATTCTTTTATGAAATAAATATTTATTTTATTAAAAATGAGATCTCTTGCCGAGTCATTTTTATAAAAATACATGGCATCTCTAGCCTATGGGAACGGGGTGTTACACACATAACAAAAGAGTTTAGAAAAATAATATTGAGTTCTTGAAGAACTAGTTTCATATATTGTGATCCTTCAATTCTGTTGTTACTTCTATTTAATTTTATAACATGTTATTACCACGAGACTCTAGTCAACTATTGTGTTTTTTTTTTTTTGCAAAACATTTGCGTAATATTTTCCAAACCACTATAAGTTTCTCTTCCGTAAATATTGATATATGCTTATTGCAATATAAATCATTTTATAAAATCTTGATATGATTTATCTTGAATTATATAGAGCATAATGTTAATATATCAATGCGATGAATATTCTTATCTTCTATATGTTAGTTTGATTTTAAATATTTCTTTCTCATTCAATACTATTAAGAAAATAAATAAAGCATCCCTAAATGATCGCTCTAAAGCAATAATTTTATTGAAAATTGAATACTTCACAATACAATATTCAATGATTATATGAGATAGTTTAAAGGAGTAATATGTGTACCAAAAGATCGTGATTCTTCCAAAAGTTCGTTATGATTAAATGCACCTGAAGTCATACAATGAAAATTGTATAGAGAAAAAAGTCACTAATGATGATATGTTTGGAATGAAACGTGCAACATATTCATACCTCAAATGTGACCTTGTAGCAGCAATATTGAGTCCGAAAGTTCACTACATATTTGTAAACTAATATATTGTTTACTAGTGATTGAACAAAATAATGAGCTATTAATGAAAAGTTATTAGTCTTGTTCAATTGATTCTACTCCATTCATTGAAACAAATGAAATCTCATTTCATCATAATAAAGAAAACTGTGGTCACAGACATAGACATGGTAGAAAAAACATCGTAATCAAGGTAAGCGTACTCAAAGTTTCTCAAAGAAAAATACTTCATACCACCAAAAGTGAAACCATACCATGACAACTTAAGATAAAAATAAAGACTTGTAGAATAAGTCTATAAATAAATATGAAGATAAATGTCATAAATGTGGTTTGGCATGGCATTGATCACATACCTATCATACATTCAGACATTTGGTGGACCTATATCAAACATCTATGGAGGAAAAAAAAAATTGGTTGAAATGAATTTTGTCGACTACAATAATCCAAAAGATCATCTAACTTTTTTTGAAAATCCAAATATGATGGTCCTGACTCATCTCGATATTTTTGGTTTCTTTAAAGTATTTTTGGTTTCTTTAAAGTTCCAAACATAGATAAGAATATTTTAATTAGTGATGCATATGGCCATAACAATTAATTTAATTTTTTTATTATAAATATATTATGTTTGAGTCGTTATTTTTTAATACATCCTATTAAACTTTCTTTTATATTAACAAAGTTTTATACATATTTCGTTTATAAGAAGACATGAATTTTATTGATGTATTGACCAATTTCAAAATGATTGGTGAAGACATGTGTTTGTTATATAGTTGTACAATAAATACAATTTTTAAGGATAAAAAATATTTTTAATATTTAACATTAATAGAGCCAATGTCAAAACAATATTTGTGACGCCCCCAAATTTCACTTGGGATTGAACGGACATTTGAAGCGTCGAGACATGCAACACAAGGTTACCTGCCCCCGTTCATGACATATAAGATGCAACGTTCCTAACATGCATCTAGCATTATGCAATATTCGCAGCGGATAATCTTTTTCTTTAGCAATACTATGCACCAAACTAAATATATCCCAAATACTTGAAACATAATTCATACATAAAGGCATACTAAAAAGCCGTGATCATCACACTAGTCCAAAATGGTGGTGATCAAAAAAATACTTGAGATACAAATCCAAAAGTACAAGTATTAACCTAAGTTATATACTATACCATCATCAACATCGCACCGTAGCCTAGATGACCGTATTCAGTTGGTCAGATTCCAATTCTCCTTTGAGTCCTGTAACAAGATCTACCATTCGGGGGGAATGGTAGTTGGGACTACCACAGTGAGATTTGATTACAAATCTCAGTAAGTTAACATAAAACTCACACACAGGTTAAAAATGCATGCATGGCAGTAAAAGTATAAATGCATAAGTATAGTCATACATAAGCATAGCATAACTTGACATATAGCATGACTTAACCAGAACTTAAACGTGAACTGAACTTGACTTAAAATATAATACGCATTATAAGTAACATAAAATATAATACGTACTTCACAGTTGTTGTGGCCCCACGCATTATAAGTAACATAAAATATAATACGTACTCCACAGTTGTTGTGGCCCCACGTATTATAGTAACATAAAATATAATACGTACTCCACAGTTGTTGTGGCCCCACGTATTATACGTAACATAACATGTCTTATCTTTCTTAATGCATGAGATATTATTTAATATCATATACTTTTCTAACATGGCGTATAGCTTGTAAATGGCACAATATGATTTAATCATAAACATTTAATGGCATACATGTATCATATGGCATACTTAACATGCATACTTATAACATACAACATTGTATGACAGAAAAGATTGTGTAACAGATAAATATTCATGAGAGATTAAATCATACTTAACAGATAAACATGTAATGACATAGCATGACATGGCATATACGATAACATACATACATAAATTGTAGTTCCCTTACCCATCACACATACACAATAAACTGATAGTAAGTTAGAGGCTAACTTACCTCGATCGTCGCGTTCTATGAGAATAGAGCGCGAAACACGAGGAACTGCACAACAGCTGGAAGAGGAACACTCAAGTCCTTAAGATTTTCACTTCTGAACTCAATTGCCATATTGTAAGCACTTGCAACACCACGGCCAACTTGAGGTTTCACTATACTCGGAAGAGATAAATTGACTTCAGAAAGCCTTTGCACTAAAACAAGTTCATTAAAATTATCAATAACAACCAAACAAACAACTCATTTCTCAATCCATATACTCTTAGCCATAGTCAACCACAAGATGACACCAGTCACCCCGGACTATAATCCATATCATCACTGCTTCGGGACACTGTCATACAGTTTCCCAACACTACACCATACGCTCCACACTTCTCTGCTACGCCATCCAACCCTTCGTGACACGCCATCCGGTGTATCACGACTTAGTACAGAGTACACTCACGTGAACTCTCTTCCATTCACACTACAAAACCCATCACTGCGATACACGTCTCACGGTGCATCGCTACGCGACACGGAGTACGCGCTACGCGTACTTCCTTCGCTACAACACTCATCAACACGATGCACATCACACGATGCATCGCCATACCACACGGAGTACACTACATGCGTACTCCCTTCCTTCTACGACCCACATCACTACAGCGCACGTCGCGCGGCGCGTCGCTGCATTACACAGAATACGCTACACGCGTATTCTCTTCACACAACCCGCCGTATCACATCTACGGCATCCATCTCACGCCTATACTTCACAGCACAGTCCACAAAACTACAAAATCAAGCCTAACACTTCACAACCACACTTCGTTTCACAACTACGCAGCGAACTCCACAAACACTAACTACACAGTCTACAGCCAACCAAATCAACTATGTTAAACATAAATAACTAAAGATAGAGGGTTATACCATCGACGGGATAACCCGTGCGTCGCTCGCTGCTCGTCACGAACATGCGTCGGAGGAGCATACGTGGCGGTACGGTGTCTGTCCACCACATAAAGTGGTAGTTTGGGCTTGAGAAAGGCTAGGCGTGGTCTTGGAAGACTCACGGTCGCCTTGTGATGGTCAAAGGTGGCGGAGCACGGCGGCATCACGCCGTGAACAGTAACTCCGAACGGTGAGCGGAGGAGACGCGAGGTAGCGAAAAGCCATAGAACTTCATGGAAAGCTAGGGAAAGGTAGAGGAACATGTGGTGGAGCTGTGGTGGCGAGGTGGTGGTCGGACGGTGGCTAACGGCGGCAGATCGGCCGTTTGAAACCATTTTTGGCCTTGGAGAGTGCGGGAGAGTGTGAGCTCTACGAAGCTCCGTTGGCCATGAAATTTCTTGGAGAGGTTCATGAGGATGAGAGGAACAAGATGGTGGTGGTGAAACACCACGGGTGGCCGTGTACGGCGGCGCACGGTGGTGCAACCGAACGGGTGTTTTGAGAAACCCATATGAGAAAAAGTGAGAGTTTGGGAAAAAGAAAGACATGGGGAGGAAGCCCTTGATGTGGTGAATCCAATGGTGGTGCTTGGTGGCTGATTTGGCCGTGTATGGTGGTCCAAAATGGTGAAAAGCCTTAAAAACCCATTTGTTTGGAGGCGAGAGTGGCGGCTAACCGTGGCTCGGATGGAGGTGAAACTTGGAGGGGATGTTCACCGGTGAGAGGGGAAGAAATCTGGGTGGGTGGTGTAGTCCACGCCGCCGGCGAGCGGCGGTTCTGGGCGGAGAAAGAAATCGGCAACAGGGGAGAAAAAGGGCAGGGGCAGCAACTTCCGGGGGCTCTCGGCGACTAACGGCTGGTCCGATGGCTCTGAAAATTGGTGTGTATGAACTATGGTGAAAGGGGAAGAGAATGGCGGGGGTGGTGTACGACACCTCCACCGGACGGCGGAGAAACGGGCGGTCAAAGGGGCGGCGACGGTAATGAGACAAGAAGGAAGAGCACGGGAAGAGAGAGAGAATTGGTGGCCGGCGTTGCACACCTCCGGTGCAGATGTGTTCGCCGGTGAGGGAGGGACATGCCGGAGGTGGAGGTGAGGCACGGCGGCCGGAGGTGGCGCCGGTAGGAAGCTAGAACCGATCAGCTATGGTGGAAGGGTGTAAGTCGACCATGGAGAGAAGGAGAGGAAAGAGAAGGAAAAAAAAAAAGGAAAAATGAAGGAAAAAGGGTAGGAGCCTAGGTAATAAACTTCAATCCTACGTTTTGGGATCCTCAAATAATTCAACGGTGAATTAAAACACTGATTAAAAACGCGTAAATGTTTTATTTTAAATAAAACACTTTAAATAAAACACCACGATGAATTAAGGTAGAATATTATTTTATAAACTAAAATTTATAAAATAATATTTCCTCATCATTATATAAAATGATAAAGTACCGTTAATTAATCGAAGATGATAAAACCAATTAATTTAAATAAGAGTTTTCAACGTAAAATTAAACATCTTAATATCTTAAAACAACTAAAATATTTAATCTAAGTAATTATCCACAATTATAATATTTTCAGAGCTCATTAAATTATTATAATTGTGCTACTTTAAAAACAAGCTTATCTAATACTTTGAAATTCGATGGATAAGATCCGGGAAAACGCCATCGAGGTACAACGCTTAGGATAAAACTGTTCATGATTTTACAGCTGTCGGTGAAGAACAAATTACGTGATTTACGGAAAAGATAATCTATACGCGTGATTCCAGATGAGGGTAAAGACGAGAGAGATGTGATTGCTGTCGGGAAATAATCCAAAACTGATAATTTTAGCGGGCTGTTACATCCTCCCCTCCTAAAAAGAAGATTTCGTCCTCGAAATCGACGCAAGTACAAACGTAAAACACGCTTAAAACACTGTAGATAGTTTGAAAAAAAAGAACCGTCATGACCCGACAAGTGCTGCAAAGTCTCAGAATTTAATTGTGACGCCCCCAAATCCCCACGTACCCAACACGGGGAATTCGAGACGTCCGGATGGTGACAACCCGGGTCACCATCCTATCGACAGTGCTAAGTGTGTGCAAGCGACACTGTGCACAAGGAAATACGCAGCGGATAGCAAAGTCATAAAATTAAGTACCAGAATTTTTTTCTTAAATAAAATACAAAGCGGTTCAAAGGTACATAATAAAATATTACAAGCATAAATATTGTTTCAAAACCAAATACAAAGCATGAACTTCAACTCAGATACTCCGGCGGAGCCGCATCCTCGGGCTCAGCCTCCTCCTCCTCCTCGAACTCTGCACCAAAATCTACGGTACCAAAAATGGTGCCGCAGGTAAGTAAAATCCAAACACCACTAGATAAAAGCATATTAAACTCAAACAATATGCATGAATAAATGCCAATGCATAAAACTCGCAAACCATGTTTTTCCACACACGCCAAAAACCCATTTGGCTTAAAACATAACCTTTAAACAAACCTCGCCGTTATCCCCGATAACGGCCCACACACACACCGTTTAAAACCAAGCCTCGCCATTATCCCAGATAATGGCCCAAACCACCATTTTCCCAGAAAATGGCCCGTATCCGAAAACCATAAAAACCAACCGATTATGCATGCACCATGATCTCCCCTAGGGATCATCCGCACACTCTGGCTCTGTGCCACACCGCAGGTAACGTCTACGCGTGTGACACCTACACGAGTGATGCCCAGACTCGCGCCTCCTCTCGCGCGTACCTGGCCAGGCCATCCTCTAGTCCCCGCCACTCTAGGACCACGGAGTCGACACGACAGCGTTACCGTATCGTGCGATCCGGTCGTCGCCCAGCGACAACCCAGGGGATGTCACTCAGTATTATCCACTCCCGAGTGACCAGAGGAGCTCCACCGGATAATAACCCATCCCGGCTTGGGCTCGTGATCACGCACGACTCCAAAAAATCCATTTACGCCAATAAAATAGGATTTTCTCAATTAAAATAAAAAACACGTGCATGCACCATGTAAATGCAAATTTTCAATGCTCGACAAAATACAACAACCATAGAAATCAAAATTCAAGCAACTCCGTCCTCCATCCATCCGACCCCCGAACTCCTCGGACTCAGTCCGGAATCAGCGAAACCAACCAATAAATTATTGAAAGAGTAAAATACATTTAAATCTAAAAGTAGAGTTTGGAAAATACTTACAGAGCTATATAGGATTTTTAGAAGGTTCGGCGCGAAGCAAACGGCGATGCGAAAGCAACGTAACAGTGCAAATGCACTGTTCCCGTGGGTCGCAAAATACCCACTTTTGAACGGGGACAAACCAAGACACCAAATTGATAGGGAATGGTCTAGGGATGTTTATGAAGCTAGTGGAAGTGAGTTTTGGCCGTGGGTGGCGGCGAAAACGCCGGTAGAAGTGAAAAACGAGCAAATCGGAGTTGAGCTCGTGGGAGCTGCTCCGGTGGCCGATCTAGGCCGGAAATGGGTGGGTTAGGTTGGCAAGAGGTGGGGGAAGAAGTGGTGAAAAGATGGTGGCCGGAGGTGGTGCGACGGCGCCGGAAACGGTGACACACCGTGCGGCTTAGATGCGCTTTTCCGGCCAAACGGCCGGCCGGTTGGGGGAGATCTTCGGAGGGGTGGTACACCGGAGGGAGGGGAAGTTTTCTGGGTGGGTGGTGGAGGCCACGCCGCCGGCAAGTGGCGGTTCTGGGCGGAGGAAATTTTCGGCTACAGTGTAAAATTCTGGGTTGGTGCCGCTACTTTGAGCGGCTCGTGGCGGCTAACGGTGGCTCCGATGACTCTGAAAATTGGAGGGGTTGTAGCCTGATGTGGGGGAAGAGAATGGCGGGGGTGGTGTACGACACCTCCACCGGACGGCGGAGATACGGCTGGCCAAAGGTGGCTGCACGGAATAGGAAAAGTGCAGGGGAAGAGAGAGAGAAAAGACGCACGGGAGGGAAAGAAACGGGAAAAAGAAAAAGAAAGGAAAGAAAGAAGGAAAAGAAGAAAAGAAAAGGAAAAGAAGGAAAAAGAAAAAAGAGAAAAAGAAAAGAAGGGAAAAGAAATGAAGTCCAAACTTCACTTCCGGGATCCAGAAACTGATCCGCCGAAAACGATATTAAAAACATAAATGACTAAAATAAATTAAACACTACATCAAATAAATAAATAAACACCAAGAAAATATTTTAATCACATCGATAAGCTAAAATAAAATAAATAACTAGCAAAAACCAACTGTTAAATTTTTTTAAAACCAACAACGAGCTAAAATCAATTAAACGGCAATTTAAATTAAACAACCAATAAAATCCAATTAAAATCCGATAATTTAAAATAAAAGCACTATAATAATAATTAAATTAAATTCTTCCTTCAGTGAAAATATACGTAAAAACGGGTCATCACATTAATACAGCTGGAGATTTGAACAAACGCCTGATGTTGTTGACAACCGTGATTGAAGGCTTTGAGTTTCTATAAAGAAACAGGATCATCTTCATCCATCGGACAAAAAAAAACATCGCTTCTTGACCTGTGTTTTGTTTTTCCATAACAAAAGAATGGCTGGGCAAAACTCTTCCACTAATGTTCCAGACTTGAATCAGGAACCCTTGACGCATCAACCATCAATCTTCTCTCCTGAGGTCGTCAATACCATGATAAGAGCAGAGAACTGTTCTTCTAGTAGGACTGATTCTGAGATTATTACAGAATCATGGAAGCTCAGTAGTCAATATGCTGCCTCTGTTACGATCATGTCCCGAAGGTTAATGGCGAGGGTAAGTGAGATTGATCATCTTAACTTCCAACTATCTGAGTTACGACAGAAGCTTGCTAATAAGGATAGAGAAAATAAAAGGCTACAGCAAGAAAACCAAGAGTTGAAGAAATTTGCAGATTGGTATGCTCGTGATCTGCAACCACGAATAGAAGAGCTGGAACGAGAAAGGATTCAGATACAGGGTCAACATCGGCAGATAACAGCAGAGGTTCATCGTTTTCTAGAGAAATAGGGACAAACTACTGTTAATCTAGCTGGCTTAGTAAGAAACTTTTGACAAAGCGTGTCCAGCATATCTTGTATTTCTTTTGACTAAATAAGATTTGAAGAGAAACTAGTTTGTCTTCTTCTTTATGTTATCTCTATAAAGTCAGTCTTCAACTCAATCCAATATGCATCAAAACTTATTCTCATCTCTATAACTCCTCTGCATTCCTTCAACATTCTCGCCTTAAGTTTTCAGTTCTTTTCTCAATGGCTCAATCTTCTAACATTTCCCTAGATCCATCCATGAGGTATTCAGCACCTCAACCTCCTGTCCTTTCTGCAGCTGCCATTGGTGCCATGATGCAGCAAGAAAATACTAGTATGGCTAATAAGTCAGACTCCGATGCTATCTATGACTTGGTGAGTCTTGGGACTCGCTACTCATCCTCTATTGTGGCTTTTTCCCAGCGGGTACAAGCCAAAAACAATGAGGTTGAAAGGCTTAAAGAACAAATTGCTGTACTACAACGAATTGTTCAAGAGTCTCACACCAGGGAAGGAATCCTTCGGCAGCAGAATAAACAGCTGAAAACTCTACTGGATTCTTCATTCCGTTTGCCAGTTCCCATGAATAGGGATGATATGATATTGTATGAAGAGAATGAGCGTCTCCAACATGAGGCTAAGAACCTCAAGTTTATGTAGAAGCATTTTTAAAATAATATCTCTCTATATTTATGAACTCTGGTTTATCCTTTAAGAGATATTCGTAACATGCTTCTTACCTATTTCTCTTCTAATCATACGTAATCTATCTTCTGGTAAAAGTTTTGTGAATATAACTGCTAACTGATCATGTGTGTTTGTGAACTCTAACACTATATCGCTTTTCTGCACATGATCTCGAATAAATTCAAGCCTAATGAAGACTAAAATTTCAAGCCTAGTATTTGGTGCATTTCCTAAGGACATGTGGATTTACAACCCAGAGACGTATTGCTCTGATACCACCTGTGACGCCCCCAAATTTCACTTGGGATTGAACGGACATTTGAAGCGTCGAGACATGCAACACAAGGTTACCTGCCCCCGTTCATGACATATAAGATGCAATGTTCCTAACATGCATCTAGACATTATGCAATATTCGCAGCGGATAATCTTTTTCTTTAGCAATACTATGCACCAAACTAAATATATCCCAAATACTTGAAACATAATTCATACATAAAGGCATACTAAAAAGCCGTGATCACACACTAGTCCAAAATGGTTGTGATCAAAAGAATACTTGAGATACAACTCCAAAAGTACAAGTATTAACCTAAGTTAAATACTATACCATCATCAACATCGCACCGTAGCCTAGATGACCGTATTCAGTTGGTCAGATTCCAATTCTCCTTTGGTCCTGTAACAAGATCTACCATTCGGGGGGAATGGTAGTTGGGACTACCACAGTGAGATTTGATTACAAATCTCAGTAAGTTAACATAAAACTCACACACAGGTTAAAAATGCATGCATGGCAGTAAAAGCATAAATGCATAAGTTATAGTCATACATAAACATAGATAACTTGACATATAGCATGACTTAACCAGAACTTAAACGTGAACTGAACTTGACTTAACATGGCATAAACTTAAGCTTAAAACATAACATGAACAAACAACATAACATGAACGTGAAACATAACATGGACTTGAAATATAGCATGAACGTAAACATGCATAACATAAATAAGAACTTGAAAATAACATAAACTTGAACATAACATGACATGAACATAACATATACGTGAGCATAACATAACATGGACTTGATCTAAAACTTGACTTATCATGTATTTGATCTGAAACTGGACTTAACATAAACTTGGAATATTATTCAATTGTCTTGATTAATAACGTGCATTAATACGTACTCCACAGTTGTTGTGGCCCCACGTATTCTACATGTCACAATTGCTGTGTCTCATGTAGTGTATGCTCCACAGTTGTTGTGGCCCCATACTTCATGCTCCACAGTTGTTGTGGCCCCATGAATACACATAACATAAAATATAATACGTACTCCACAGTTGTTGTGGCCCCACGTATTCTACATGTCACAATTGCTGTGTCTCATGTAGTGTATGCTCCACAGTTGTTGTGGCCCCATACTTCATGTAACATAAAATATAATACGTAC
>QGSO01001434.1:759-60692 GCA_011037825.1 Carya cathayensis
GGGGGGGGGGGGGGGGGGGGGGGGGGGGGATGTTCAGCAAGTATATGTAAGGCGTGTATGTAATGTATGGTGTGAAAATGATGAATAGAATTAAAAAAAAAATACATTGCTTACTAAATGTATAGTACTGCTCGGTCGACAACTTGGCTAGCTAGCCAACCAAAAAGGAAAGTATATACGTAGTATTCTCCAAATACGGCCTGTAAAACAAATGACAAATAAAGTCACAGAATATGAGAAATAATATTTGTAGTTGTGGATTGTGTAAATACCGTGCAATCTCTTTTGAAAAAAGTGAATTAATACGTACGAGATTCACATAAAAAAAATTAAGTTTTTAATCGTGGACTCTACTATTTTTCAAAACGATTGCGCAGCGTTTGTGCACTCCACGACTATATGTAGCATTACTTCACATAATATATACTTGTCTGTCTACATGTAAGCATGCATTACCAAATTCAAAGATGGCTTAAATCTGATGTTTTTGGCGGCATGAAGAAAATTAAAGCATTTACAAAAACATACACAGGAAGAAAGGATCATGATGTATACAGCTTAGCCAACCAAAAAAGAAAGTAGCATTCTCCAGACAGCCTTTATAACACAAATGATAAAAGAGAAATGATCAATATTTACAGTTTTAGCATTGCAAACTTCGCACACTTTTAAAAATTGATAAAAATAAAATCCACATGAAAAATTAATTTACATGCGAGAATTGCATACTCTAATACTTTTATTCTTAGTCAATGAAAAATATATATTTATTTAAGATCCTAATTAAGTTCCTAACTATCAGTCCAACAAGTTAACGTACAACAACTACGCTAGCTCGTGGGGATTGGATCAGACCTCTTAACACTTACACAATGCAGGGCTGGCTTCAAGCGAAATTTTGAGTGAGGCTTTTTTTAATTTTAAAATGTAAAATTTAATAAATTTATTTTTATTTTTATTTTTACATTACATTTTTATTTAAAAATCACTCATATCGTTTTGTAAAGTAGAATGATTTAATTAAAATTTTTTATCACTTTTTTAATTAATAACCGACTTAATATTTATTGAAAAATTACCGGTTTAGAAAGAATTTTATCAATGTTAGTTTTATAAGGGTGTATGAGTGCCTTGTTCAGAGCATGGAGAGAAAAGAAAAGAACTCATTTCTCCAGTATTAATGATATCCATTATTGTAAATAAAGTTCAATAAACCCACGCATTTGGAAAAACATGAGAACTTGTCTCTTCATACGATTATGCCAAAATCTTTTATAAACACTAAAAAGTAGATTTTGCTTTTTATAAATTTCATATTGTATATTAAACTAATGAAGATAAAAGGTAAGCGCAGAATAAGATTATTTGAAATAATTATTATGTGGAGATAAGATGAGAATATCACTTTATGTTTCAGTACTAACATTAGAAATGAAAAGGAGATGGATAAGAGAGATAGTTTCGTCATCATTAACTGAACTAAAACATAATAAAAATACTGAAAAAAGAAATTCCAATATAATATGAACATATATATTTAGAAATATAATCATAAAGATTCACGTACGAACAATCAAGCCAAAAAAATAAATAAATAATGCCAATGAGTACATTTTTGGCAATTAAGAGCATTACTAGCATCTTTATAAATTAACGGCTATATAAAAATAAAACTTTTGATGGTGAGCCAAAAGATTAAAACAAGTTATAAACAAAAATAAAAAATAAAAAAATTCAATAAAAATTGAATTTTCAAAAGAAAAGAAAAATATGATCATCCAAAAAAAAGAAAAAAAACCAATTACATAAAACCTATTTGATACTTTAATATTTTTTTATTGATTTATTTATTTTTTTAAATTATGACCTTTTATTTCTTTTAAAAAATTCTATTTAAAATATTTTTGTGAGGCCTTCTTTTACTAATTAAATTGGCCAAGTTGCCTAATACAAGAGCCGGCTTGATATAATGTAGACAGCTTAAGTATTTGCGTATATATTTATATAAAGAATTTGTTGGCCCGAGTCATGTAATTAGCCAACTATAGAAATCTTAAATGTAGGAATCCCTTCAATGGTCATGAAACATAATTATTGCCGTAAATACTGTATAGACGGAGGATAGCTTCCAAAAATAGTTTCTTGTGTATATATATATATATCTTGTACTATGTTCTATGGATATAATACATGAAAATCACGGTTTGACAGAATTGCTAATTAGTCAGTTTGAATAAATAAAGTGAGGACTAGTTGATATTCAAATTAGGATCAAAATGATATTTAATTAGAATCTTATAATTTGGACGTTAAACGCGTACATTAATTAATCATTAATGTTATATACATTCCTGTAATATTGTACTGTTCCTGCTGCATACTCATTTTAAAAAAAGTGAAAGTTATTATTAAAAAAAATATTTTTGTAGATATTAAATTTATCTATTTTTTTTAAAGATGCGGGAATTGTATATTTTAATAATATAAATATTATTTCTCTGAATTAATTTTGTAACATACACAAGATGGATCGTTCAACATGTATGTAGATTAATATGCAACTTTACTTGTACGTAGTGAAACTCATCTATAGACGGCTACCTAAACAAGGCTTGAAAACCAAACCAAAGGAAAAATCTAATATGAGTTTTGCTACACATAAACAAAGTCGCATACTAATTTGCGTACTAATATTGATTTCTTCATATTTAAAATTTAAATTAGCATTATTTTTAATAAAATCTACTTTTTGACTAATCATATTAGATTAATGTATATANATATAATATTAACATATATATTTAGAAATATAATCACAAATATTCACATACGAACACTCATGCCAAAAAAAAAAAAAAAAAATCATGCCAATGAGTATGTTTTTGGCAATTAAGAGCATTACTAACATCTTTATAAATTAACGACTATATAAAAATAAAAGTTTTGATAGTGAGCCAAAAGATTAAAAAAAGTTATAAACCAAGAAAAATTCAATAAAAGTTGAATTTTCAAAAGAAAAGATAAATATGATCATCCAAAAAAAAAAAACCAATTACATAAAACCTATTTGATACTTTAATATTTTTTTATTGATTTATTTATTTTTTTAAATTATGACCTTTTATTTCTTTTAAAAAATTCTATTTGAAATATTTTTGTGAGGCCTTCTTTTACTAATTAAATTGGCCAAGTTGCCTAATACAAGAGCCGGCTTGATATAATGTAGACAGCTTAAGTATTTGCGTATATATTTATATAAAGAATTTGTTGGCCCGAGTCATGTAATTAGCCAACTATAGAAATCTTAAATGTAGGAATCCCTTCAATGGTCATGAAACATAATTATTGCCGTAAATACTGTATAGACGAAGGATAGCTTCCAAACACTACAAGAAAAATAAGTTTTTATGATTAATTTATTGTAACAAAAAGACTATTCACAACCAAAATTTGTGATGAATAATAGTTTCTTGTATATGTATATATATATCTTGTACATGAAATAATACATGAAAATCACGGTTTGACAGAATTGCAAATTAGTCATGAGTTTGAAAAGTAGACTTATGTACTTACGTAAGTATATATTTATATAAAGAATTGCTAATTAGTCAGTTTGAATAAATAGAGTGAAGACTAGTTGATATTCAAATTAGGATCAAAATGATATTTAATTAGCATCTTATAATTCTGGACGTTAAACGCGTACATTAATTAATCAGTAATGTTATATACATTCCTGTAGTATTGTACTGTTTAGGGGTGTGCATCCGGACCGGATTTTTGTCTGGTCCGGTCCGGAAATCCAGATCCGGGTGAATCCGGGCGGATAACCGCCCGGATTACACCCGGGTAGTTTTTATAAAACCCGGATCCGGTTTTATAACTCGGTTATCCGTAACCGGGTTATTACATCCACTTTTTTTTTTCCTCCCCCGAAAACGGCACCGTTGCTACTTGCTAGATTGAATCTATCGCTGTTGAGAGACATCTTGAATCCTCTTCACTTTTCATTCCCTCTCTCAACTCTGTCTCAGTGTCTCTCATCTCTCGCCGCTCGTCTCTCAACTCTCGAATCCTCTTCAGTCAATCAGATCGTCTCTCTCAACTCTCGTCTCTGTATTTCAACTCTCAGTTTCTTGAATCCAAAACCCTAGCTGCCATTGCGATGTGAAACCAACGGTATGTTAATCTCTCTCTCTCTCTCTCTCTCTCTCTCTCTCTCTCTCTCTCGGTTTAGTTGGATTCCTTTTTTCTAGATTTGTGTTTGATTTTCGCTTGGGTCTGTTTGGATTTGTGGTTGATTTTCGCTTGGGTCTGTTTGGGTTTGTGTTTGATTTTCGCTTGGATCTGTTTGGGTTTGTGTTTGATGTTCTGGGTTTAGTATTTTGTGGTTTATATTATGATTTTTTCTGGTGGTGTAAAATAAACCCGTTTGTAAAGTAAAATAAACCCATCATTTGGTAAAGTAAAATCACAACTAACAGCTAAAGATATATTCATGCATGAACCAAATATAAAGTTGCGACTATAACTAAGAACCCACATACTGCCTCGTTGTGATGATGGAGGTTGCGTTACCAAGATAAATACTATAACTAAGAACCCACGGATGCACACCCCTAGTACTGTTCCTGCTGCATACTCATTATAAAAAAAGTGAAAGTTTTTATTAATTTTTTTTTTGTAGATACTAAATTTATATATATTTTTTAAATATGCGTGAATTGTATATTTTAATAATGTAAATATTATTTCTCTTAATTAATTTCATAACATACATGAGATGGATCGTTCAACATGCATGTGAGATATTAGTTTAGAAAAATCTAGTTGCAAATACAACTGCGCAGTAATATGTACACCAATCTAATATGATTGGTCAAAAAGTAGATTTTATTGAAAATAATGCAAATTAAAATTTTGACTATGAATGAATCAATATTGGTATGTAGATTAATACTCAACTTTGCTTGTATGTATTAAAACTCATCTATAGACGGCAACCTAGACAAGGCTTGAAAACCAAACCAAAGGTAAAATCTAATATGAGTTTTGCTACGCACAAATAAAGTCTCTTACTAATACTGATTCCTTCATATTCAAAATTTAAATAGCACTGTTTTCAATAAAATCTACTTTTTGACTAATCATATTAGATTGATGCACATATTAGTGCGTAGTTATGCTTACAACTAAATTTTTTCATCTAATATAATTCTATTAGGTAAAAGTGGTTTGGTACGCCAAACCTTGTGCACCAAACCGCGTACTGACATTGACCTGCATTTTCAATTAGAACAAAAACAAAAAAGAAGAAATGAAAAAATGAAAGGTAAAAAAAAATGAAGATGGTACTTTATCTCGCGATCACTTGTAACTAAGGTCTTTTAGCAAGAAAAAAACCAGCCAACCATGATTGAGATACTTACAAATTGAATTATTCAGCAGACCAAACCCTAAAGAGTAGCCCTACAACTGCCAAAAATTCCATTGCAGCAGCCACATGAAAAAGCCACTATCTAACCCACTAACATGGACAAAAGGACTAACCCGGACAATAAAAAAAAATAAATACAAAAGCTACAATTGGAAGCAGAGGAATAACATGGAAATGGAAATTAAGCTAAAATAGATGCCCAATCAATCTTGTACAAGGGGTACTTTTGCAACAATATGAGTAGGAACCACCACAATTTGTTCAAGTTTGATTAAGTGGAGACGGATTTCCTCCAAACCGTTGGCAATCGGGCCCACATCGACTCTGATTCATCATCCGTCGTCCATTTCCACTAGCCTTCATCCCAAAGACTACTCGACCTTGACCTCAATCTTCCTCCACTGGAGGTTGCCTGATTTCTTCAAATTCTATGTGATTGCAAGAGAAGATCTAAGGTTTCCAGACGTTAGATTCAGTATCCGAGTTTATTTCTTGATTTTTTTACCTTTGTTTCGTGTTCCGATCGAGTAAGAAAGTGGATCTCATTGGTTTGGAGAAAGCTAGTTGACTTGTGGAACGGATTTGCCGATGATGACTGCTCCGTCTTTGCACATAGATAACCAAGCTCTCCCTCATTTTTGCAAATGAGATATCTATCTAGACTTTTCACTGTTGTTCAGCCATTTTGCAACTGAGCTTTATTTGCTTTGCATTTTTGTTTTTTCTATCTTGATGTGAATTTTCAGAGCATGAAAACGAATCGTTTCATTAAAAGAAAACTCCATGTCAGCTAGTCGGTGCACTTCGGTGCGCAACAACGTGTGCAAGAAGACTTTTCCAAAAGTACATTCAAAGTTCTATTCTAGCTAGAGTTTTGCTATATACAAGCAAAGTGATGCAGGAGGATCAGAGTTAGATGATGCTGAGTTGTCAGATTGCATGTTGATGGCGCTGAGATACCATGAGTTGGCAGATCAGCGCAAAGTTGGCAGGTAATCGTGATCTTTTACTAATTGAGGCAGTTTTGGGTGCGTTTCGGTATTTTGGCCATACCTTTGGCTATAGGTGTCAGAATCTCACATATAACCCCAATTTGAAAAGCTTTTTCCTATGTGCACGTCATGGCCACCCAGCTATGCTTGGTATACATCTTTTTCGAGGTCAAAATCCACTGTTTTCCCTTACGAATTCCCATTTTTAGTTTTTTTTTCCTTTTATGGTAATATTTCATTTATCGTTTAGGAAGTGATTCTGAACCTGATTTGGGCAAGATTTTTGGTAGATTACTTCTTTTGTTACGTATTTAATTTTGGCATGATTATTGGGATTTTGCTATTTTTGGTAAAATTCTGATGATAGCGATTTTCAACTATACAGCCCGGCTTGTGGGCTGATTTTCGACATTTTTTGATTTGATAATTTTGAATTGAATATTAGAGATGTTTCTCTGTATTTTTTGGGCGATTCTCTTATGTTCTTCCTTGTGAATCATCTGTTGAGACTAGCTTGCAGAATAATCGCTATTCTATCCGGCGTCAATTGGCATCAGAGTTTCAGCTTCTTCCTGGGGTGAGATCTCATCAGTTTCACTGGTTGGTTGTCGTGGTCGTGGTCATTATGGACAGGTTCTGAATGAGGAAGTCTTGTACTGTGATCATAGTATTCAGGATGTGATGATTGAGGATTTGTAGAGGCAAGTTGTAGAGTTAACCTTGTGTCTAACGGCTCAGAATTTCGATTATCGTGAGATGGAAGATCATGATTCTTATTCTAGTTTCAAAAACTAGTACCACAATAGTGCTCTATTCTGGGAGAACCGTGGTCAGGAGGATCATCATGGAGACCTCGGTTTCAAAGTGGATCTGCCTAAGTTTTCTGGTACGTTACTGGCTGAAGGATTCATCGATTGGTTGAATGAAGTAAAGCATAATTTTTATTATAACGAAGTCCCAAATCATGTCAAAGTGAAACTGGTCGCCATCAAACTCAAAGGCAGAGCATCTGCATGGTGGGAGTAGTTTAGGCGATCGCGAGATAGGTAGGGTAAGGCCAAGATCACTGATTGGGAGAGGATGAAGAAGAAGATGAAGGGTCACTTTCTTCCTTTCGGCTATACTCAAACCTTGTTTCAGCTATTTCATTAGTTGAGGCAAGACATGAGATTGGTTGATGATTACACGGAGGAGTTATATCAATTGATAGCCCAAAATGATTTATCAGAGACAGAAGAGCAAATGGTGGTGCGGTACATGGGGGGATTATGACAGCCTTTGCAAGATGTCCTCAGCCTTCACTCACTATGGACTGCTTTTAAAGCATACCAACGTGCACTTGCTGTGGAAAAACAACAGAATAGGAGACTAGTGATCAGAAGCGATCAAAGCAGTCGGCCAATTCGCCCCAAGAACCTCGTCCTGCCCAACAGCAACAACAGGGTAACTCTAACTCTAATATTAGATGTTTTAGATGTGGTGAACAGAGACATAGAGCGACTAAGTGCAGGAAGCCTACCAGTCAGAAAGGCAAAAATCTCCTGATTGAGGCAGATGAAATTGAGGAGATTGGAGAGCCTGTGTATGACGATGATGAAGATGGAGATGTGCTGTATGGAGATGGCTATGAGACTCTGGTTGTTTGCAAGAGTCTACTGACTCCCAAGGGCGATTCAGGGGATGACTGGTTGAGAACCAATATTTTCCACAAAACCTGCACAGTTGCCGATAAAGTCTGCAAGATGATCATGGACAATGGCAATTGTGAGAATGTAGTGTCTGAGGAGGCTGTACAAAAATTACAGTTGAAGACGAATCGTTATCCCAAGCCATACAAATTGTCGTGGCTGAATAAAGGCATGAGGTAAAAGTAGATAGGCGATGCTTAGTGTCCTTTTCAATTGGCAGGAAATATTTTGATAATACTTGGTGTGATGTTGTGTCCATGGATGCTTGTCATGCATTGTTAGGTAGACCTTGGCAGTATGATCGCAGTTTTGTTCATGATGGACGGAAAAATACATATTCCCTTAGCATCAAAGGGAAGAAGATTGTGTTGGCTTCTCGTCGGGAAGTAACCACTCCTACCCCTGTAGCCAATAATACTAACCTGCTTTCTATATCCAGGTTTTTAGTTGAGATTGAGCGTGGGGACATGGTCTACGCCTTGCTGCCTTGTGGGAATAGTGCAGTAGACGTGGATCTAGATTTACCAGCAGAGGTGCAGCAATTGCTAGTAGAGTTTTCTGACCTGGTGCTAGAGGATCTTCCTCTTGGGCTGCTGCCTATGAGGGATATTTAGCATTAGATCAACCTTGTGTCAGGGTCAAGTTTGCCAAATCGACGAGCGTATCGCCTTAGTCCCAAGGAATCTGAAGAGTTGTAGCGACAGGTGGTAGAGTTGTTGGATAGGGGCTACATTCGTGAGAGTATGAGTCCATGTGCAGTCCCTGCCCTGCTGGTGCCAAAGAAAGATGGCTCTTGGCCTATGTGGGTTGAAAACAGAGCAATCAATAGGATTACAGTGAAATACAGGTTTCCTATTCCACACTTGGATGATATGTTAGATCAGTTGTCCGGTTCTAAGGTCTTCTAAAAAATTGACCTTAAAAACAGATACCAGGCCTGGAGATGAGTGAAAGACAGCGTTTAAGACATAGCATGGATTGTATGAGTGGATGGTCATGCATTTTGGACTATCCAATGCACCCAGTATATTCATGAGGTTTATGCATAAGGTTTTACGGCCTTTTATGAGGAAATTCATTATAGTTTATTTCGACGATATCCTCATTTATAATCTGACATGGGCATCACACTTTGATCACCTCTGTGCTATTTTTGATATGTTGAGAATGGAGCGCCTATTCGTCAATCAGAAGAAGTGTTCTTTCTTCACTACTTCTGTAACCTTTCTTGGTTTTGTTATGTCTATTGATGGTGTTCATGCATATCAGTCAAAGATAGATGCGGTCTTGGAGTGGCACAAACCAATGACCTTGCACGATGTTAGAAGTTTCCATGGATTGGCGTCCTTCTATCGCCAGTTCATCAGAAACTTTAGTACCCTAATTGCTCCTATCACAGAGTGCCTCAAGGGACGTGATTTCCAGTGGTCTGAGGAGGTAGGGGCCAGTTTTAAACTGGTCAAGTAGAAGATGACAGAAGCACCAATTTTGGCACTTCTTGATTTTGAAAAGGTGTTTGAGGTAAATTGTGATGCATCTGGGGTTGGCATTGGTGGTGTTTTGAGTCAGGAGGGGCGCCCAATAGCTTTTTTCAACGAGAAGCTATCAGGATCAAAGAAGAACTATTCCACCTATGACCTAGAGTTTTATGTCATAGTTCAGTCCCTGAAGCATTGGCGTTACTACCTAATACAGAGGGAGTTAATTCTTATCACTGATCATGAGGCCCTGAAGTACATCAATGGCCAACATAAGCTGAGTAGACAACATGCCAAGTGGGTGGCGTACTTGTAAGATTTCACATTTGTGCTGAGACACCAAGCAAGGAGTCTAAACTATGTCACAGAAGCAATGAGTTGTCGTACGTTACTCCTCACCACCATGAGTACCAAAGTTGCAAGATTTAAAGCTTTCATTGATATGTATGCAGCAAATCCTTCCTTCAGGAAGATAATTTAGGAGGTAACTGATGGTCAACGTCATGATTTTATTTTGCATAATGGTTATCTGTTTCATGGATTACAGTTGTGCATTCCAGATTGTTCACTAAGGCAGCATATTATTAGTGTACTTCATAACGATGGTCACTTTGGGAGAGATAAGACGTTGGCCTGATCTCTTCTGACTATTATTGGCCTAAATTAGCTAGTGACGTGGCTCATTACTTGGAGTGTTGTTATGTGTGTCAGCGGTCAAATGGGAGTTCTCACTAATGCAGGCCTATACACTCTTTTGCTTGTTTTTGAGGCACCTTGATTCGATGTCAGTATGGACTTTGTGTTGGGCTTACCCCATACCCAACGTGCCTTGGATTCTATTTTGGTTGTGGTTGACAGGTTTTCCAATACGGCCTATTTTGTAGCTTGCAGGAAAACAATGGATGCTGCCTGGATCGCCCATCTCTACTTTAGGGAGATTGTGATTTACATGGTGTTCTTCGATTAATCACTTCAGATTGTGACACTAAGTTCATGAGTCATTTCTGGAGGAGTTTATGGGAGAAACTGGGGACACAATTGAATTTCAGTAGCGCCTATCACCCGCAGATGGATGGTCAGATCGAGGTGGTGAACCAGAGTTTGGGCAACCTTTTGAGGTGTTGGCAAGAACTAAACCGAAGCAGTGGGATTTGGCAGTACCTCAAGCAGAATTTGCCTATAACAGATCGAAGAACAGAACCTCAGGAATGAGCCCATTTGAGATTGTCTATGGTCAGAATCCATCTAGGGTGCTAGACTTAGCCCCTATTCCACTTTTAGGTCGTTTGAGTCCTAAGGAAGAAGAGATGGCAGAACAAATTCGAGGCATCCATGAGCAGGTGAAACTGGCCATTCACGAGAGCAATGCCAAGTATAAGGTTCAGGCTGATAGTCATTGTCGTTAGGTACTTTTTGATGTTGGTAATTTTGTTTGGGCAGTATTAACTCGTGATCGTTTTCTTGTTGGAGAGTATAATAAGCTTAAGGAGTAGAAGATTGGACCCTATGAGATTCTGCAGAAGATCAATGATAATGCCTACAGGCTGTGTCCCCCCAGCCATTTGAGGACTTCTGATGTCTTTAATGTGAAACACATGAGTCCTTGTTTTGTGGATTCCAATGAAGCTATTGTGAACTCTAGGACGAGTTCTTTTCAACCAGGGGCAACTGATACAGGAGAATCCGAGTAAGATGATGCTGAGTTGTCAAATGGCATTTTGATGGCACTAAAATACCTTGAGTTGGCAGGTAATCATGATCTTTTCCTGATTGGAGCAGCTTTGGATGCATTTCGGTATTTTGGCCATAACTTTGGCTACGGGGTATCAAAATTGCACATATGACCCCAATTCAAAAAGCTACTTTCGGCGCGGACATCTTGGCCTTCCAGCTATACTTAGTGTGCATCTTCTTCGAGGTCAAAATCAACTGTTTTCCCTTCCGAATCTCCATTTTTAGTTATTTTTTTCCTTTTACGGTGATATTTCATTTATGCTTTAGGAAGTGATTCTGAACCTGATTTGGGCCATTTTTTGGCAAATTACTTCTTTTGTTATGTATTTAATTTTGGCATGATTATTGAGATTTTACTATTTTTGGTAAAATTCTGATGAAGGTGATTTTCAGCTATACAACTCGGCTTGTGGGCTGATTTTCGATATTCTTTGATTTGATAATTTTGAATTGAACATCAGAGGTGTTTTCTGTGTTTTTTGGGTGATTCTTTTGTGTTTTTCCTTGTGAATTATCTGTTGAGACTAGCCTACAGAATAATCGCTATTCTGTCCGGCGTCACAAAGTCGCATACTAATCTACGTACTAATACTGATTCCTTTATATTCAAAATTTAAATTAGCACCGTTTTTAATAAAATATATTTTTTGACCAATCACATTAAATTGATGCACATATTAATGCGTAATTATGCTTGCAACTAGATTTTTTCTTCTAGCTAATAGGATGCCTTGCAGTAGTGAATGATGAATATTAGTTCCTCATAAAAAAAATAATAACAAAAGAATGATGAATATTTATCGTCAACATAGGATAATTAATTTCGATTCGGGTGTCAAAAATAACTATTGTTTAAGAAATGATACTTGTAATTATGAGTGAATAAGCGCCGCACAATTATTTTAAAAAATGAATAAAGATGGACCTACATGAAAAGAAAATTATTTTTCTAATAGTGAACCCTACTCTTTTTCAAAGTGACTGTACGACGCTTAAATACTTCACACGACTGTATGTAATATTATTCATTATTACTAAGCTACAGGAAATCTTCTATTCATAATTTATATACCACACATTTAGTAAGGAAAAAAATAAAGGATAAAAAAAATCATGTGTGTGCGTGTGTTGTAGAAAAGGATGAATAAAATTCTCTATAGTCCGGAAATTAATTCCACATTGGTCATGTGATTCATGCGTGTGTGGCAAAAATATTTTTCACGCTTTGAACATATCAAGGAGGTACAAACTGTAGTACTGCGGCCATAAAAGTAGAGTATTAGATCAAGCTGGATGCATGCATGTATTCCATCCCGCCAACTTAGGGTCAAATCTGATAATTACGGCTCTTAAACCCGTCCCATTCCTCACATAATCCTTGCTAATGCGCGCCCTATATAAAGCTTCAAATTACCAACAAAGCTTTATGCAAGAGCACTCTTCCCAGCAGCTTGTAATCACTATTAATCAAAGCAGCTTCGAGTTGTCTTAATTAGCAGCAAAATATGTCTCTCCCTGCATCCTCGGTTGCTCTCTCACAAAATGGAGAATCATCAGATCATGCCATTCGCCGGACTGCAAATTTTAAACCAAGCATTTGGGGTGACCGTTTCCTCAATAACATTCCCAAAGACCAGGTATATATATGTCGTCGAAAATTAGCTTTATGAAAACCTTTTTTTTTTTTTTTATTTGACAAATATATGTATTATAACTATCATTCTTGTATAAACTGATTAATGTTAATGAATTTGTTTGGAGTTACCGACGTACCGTGCGTGAATAATATTTTGATTTTTGCAAAGTATCCCAATTTGTTGGTGCAGGTTATTCATGTTTCTAAAGGACACGAAGTCGAAGAATTGATAGCAGAAGTGAGACGGGAGTTGTTAGCCTCTGCAGATCAACCTTCCAAGCAGCTGAACATCATTGATGTACTTCAGCGCTTAGGAGTGGCATACCATTTCGAAAGGGACATCGGAGAAGCACTAGAACGTATTTATGCTTCCTTGGGTGCCATTCATGATGACAATGATCTTTACAATGTTTCCCTTCATTTTCGACTACTTCGTCAACAAGGATTTCGTGTTTCATGTGGTAAAATATTTTTCGCTCTTTAGTTTTAAAGAGAAATCTTTGGTTTATAAAAATTCTCACAAAATAAAACTACAAATTAACATGGCTTGCTATATATATATATATGTACATCAGACTATAAAACACATTTTAGTGTGAAGTATATATATACTATATCAAGTTATCACAGCCCATGGTAGGGCCATAATTAGTTTGTGAGCACTACAAGAAAAACGGCATTTTGTAGCCAATTTATTGCGGCGAAAATTGGCCACAAAATGCCGTTTTTCTTGTAGTGGAGTTTTATTACATATTTTGCGAAGCTAGGCCGTTTCATTATTTTGGGTTTCTAAAGTGTGCGTATGGAATATATATATATATATGTATATTCTGTCTCATAAATTTTCATTTAAGCAGATGTGTTTAACAAGTTCAAAGATGAAAAGGGTCAATTCAAGGCAAGCTTGAGCGCCAACATTCCAGGCTTGCTAGCCTTTTATGAAGCCACGCATCTTAGGGTGCATGGAGAAGAGATCCTTGATGAGGCTCTTAGTTTCACCACCACTCAACTGGAGTTAGCGAAATCCAATTTGAGGAATCCTTTAGCAGCACAGGTAGCTCATGCACTAAAGCAATCCCTGCACAAGGGCATTCCAAGGCTAGAGTCCAGGGTTTTCATTACGCTCTACCAAGCCGACACTTCCCATAACAAAGCTTTTCTAAAGCTTTCGATATTAGATTTCAATCTTGTGCAGTCATTGCACAAGCAGGAACTTGGTTATATCGCCAGGTATTGCCATGCATGACATTCATAACACTATATATGTTAACTCATTTTTCGAGGTGCATGGTACTGATCAATGTCAATATATTTAATTAATCTGTAGGTGGTGGAAAGATTTAGACTTTGCAACGAAACTACCTTTTGCAAGATACGGGGTTGTGTAGTGCTTCTTTTGGATTGTGGCAGTTTATTTTGAGCCCCAGTACTCGCTTGCAAGAAAAATACTAACCAAAGTTATTGCCATGACATCCATCATAGATGATATCTATGATGCATATGGCACACTCGAAGAGATCGTGATCTTTACAGAAGCAATTGAAAGGTTTGAAAGTGATATCGAGTGGTTTTTTATTTTTAAGATTTTGGTGTATGATATCAGTCTAATAATTACTTCAATTGGTACTGGAATAATTAGGTGGGATTAGGAGTATGAATACGTTACCAAAATACATGCAAATATGTTATAAGGCACTCTTGGACGTTTTCAAAGAAATTGAGCAGGAGCTGGCAAAACAAGGAAGATCCTACCTTGTTTCTCACGCAAAAGAAGCCGTAAGCTGATTATTCGAGCATTAACTCAATTATTACATATTTATGCCTCTATTTAATGCCATGCGTCGTGTTTAATGTTATGTGAAATCCTTTTGAGATATCTCAGATGAAAATTATGGTCCGGGCATATTTCGATGAAGCCAAATCTTTTCATGCAAAGCACATCCCAACGCTGGAGGAATATATGCGAGTCGGACGAGTAACCTCTGGCTATCCCATGCTCACAATCATGTCATTTCTTGGCATGGGTGAGATAGTTACCGAGGAGACCTTTGTGTGGGCGTTAAGCGTCCCCAAAATTATTACAGCTTTGTCAATAATTGGTAGGCTCTCGGATGACATCAAGTCGCATAAGGTATGTGACCAATAAGTGCTCCGATAACGATCAAAATGCGGAACTAATGATCACAATTCTCCATGTTTTAAACTAAATGGATGTTATTAGGTGTTTGATATCTACGTGATCTTTTATTATCATACCAAATCTTTTTAATATTGTTGAAAACAGAGTAGCGAAAGATGAAATGCAGATGCTTGTAAAAATGCATCAGAGAAAGAGTATATTCCGAATGAAGTGTTTCTTGTTTTTCCATATTTCCTCAATACAATAGTGCTCATATTTATAGCAGAAATCATTTACAGGAGAATAATTCTAGAGAGTTCTTCTGTTATTCCGTATGAGGTGCAGAGATGGTTATGACATTTTGTTCAGAGCAACCAGCAGAGGAGGCATTCGGTTGAGGGCATGCAGTGGACATGGCCCGTGAGGTGTGTTCCTCTACAACAAGTGTACATGCTCTAATATCCCCCCGCAATGCAAGCGGCACCGATAAAATGGTGAGGCTGGATCGTAAAAGTGCAAAGCGTGCCGAGGAGAGTTGCTTAGTAAAAATATCTGCAATTTGTTCTTTACTTGAGACAAAAGAAACAGTGAGGGTTTTGTTGGCAACACGATCACGCACAAAGTGATAATCAAGATCTACATGTTTAGTGCGTGAGTGTAAAACAGGATTAGCCGAAAGATAAGTTGCACCAATATTATCACAGAACAAGTGAGGTGCTTTAGTCAAAAAAATTCCTAATTCTTTTAAGAGAGCTTGTATCCACAAAATTTCACAAGCAGTATTTGCAACTGATTTATATTCTGCTTCAGTAGAAGATCTAGCTATTGTAGGTTGTTTCTTGGAGCCCCAAGACACAAGGTGAGACCCAAAATAAATACAAAAACCACCAGTCGATTTCCGATCATCCGGGCAACCAGCCCAATCAGCATCTGAAAAAGCTGTAAGTGTGAGGGTAGAGGCAGAGGAAAGGAAAAGACCAAGGGAGACAGTGAGTTTGAGATAACGCAATATGCGTTTGACAGCTTTCCAGTGGGATTGACGAGGATAGTGCATGTATTGACAGACTTTATTGACTGCATATGAGATGTCTGGACGAGTGAAAGAGGGATACTGAAGACTACCAACAATACTACGATAAAGATGGGGATCTTCGAATGAGGGTCCATCAAGTGCAGAAAGTTTATCAGATGTGGACAATGGTGTGGACACTGTTTTGGAATCATGCATATTAGTCTTTCTTAATAAATCTGAGATGTAACGAGACTGAGATAAGAAAAGACCCTGAGCCGTACGGTGAACATGAATCCTTAAAAAAAATGTAGTGAGCCGAGGTCTTTGACAAGAAAAGAGGAGGACAAAGATGAAATAAAATCAGAAATGAGGAAGGAATCAGAAGCTGTAACCACTATATCATCAACATAATTTAAAATATACACAGAGGTAGTGGCAGAAGTAAAAATAAAAAGAGAGGAGTCAGAAACGGAAGCATGAAATCCAAGAGACATTAATTTCGAACTAAGTTTAGCAAACCAAGCCCGAGGGGCTTGTTTCAGGCCATAGATGGATTTTTTTTAATTTACAAACATAATGAGGAAAATCAGAATGAACAAACCCAGTAGGTTGCTGCATGAAGACATCTTCTTGCAAGTCCCCGTGTAAAAACGCGTTCTGTATATCCAACTGATGAAGAGGCCAATTCTGAGACACTGCAAGAGAGAGCAAAAGTCGTATAGTGACAGGCTTAACAACCGGACTAAAAGTCTCAGAGTAATCGAGGCCGGCTTGTTGATGAAAGCCCTTGGCAACAAGGCGAGCCTTGCGCTGTTCAATGTTCCCATCAGCAAGCCATTTGGTTTTAAGAACCCATTTTGAGCCAAGAAGATTTTGAGAGGGATGAGGGGGGACGAGAGACCATGTTTCGTTCTTGAGAAAAGCTTCAAATTCGCTGGCCATGGCCATACGCCAAGCAGGAAATTTCGAGGCTTCGGAGTAGGAGGAGGGCTCATCGGGAATGGAGGAGTGTGTGGTTAGAGAAGCATGAAGTTTCGGTGGTTTCGGTGGAGGCCATAGAATGGTCCCGTCTTGACGTTGGAGAGGCCAAATGATGAGGTCTCTGGACCGAGTGGTCATGGGATGAGAATTGATGAAGGAAGGAGAAGACTGATTGGGACCGATTGAGGAATTATTTAGGAAGGGAGTGGTCTGGGATGAAGGAAGAGGCGCTGGAATGTTGGAAGAAGATGACGGCGCAGAAGGTAAGTGTTCGGTAGAAGAGAAAGATTCAGAGTTAGGGTTTGTGATAGTGGGCTCGTGAGCTGGAGTGGGAGAGAGGATAAGAGATGAGGTAGGCTGAAAACTGATGGGCTCGTGGGCTGAAGGGTTAGAAAGGTGAGGAGCTGTAGCGGGCTGAATACATATGGGCTCGGGGGCTGCGCTGGAGCTAATAAAAGGTTGAATAAAAGTAGAGGGAGTGTAATCTTGAGAGGAAGCAGTGGGCTGGACAGGAGAGGGGGGTACGGGCTGATGGTTTAATGAAGAAATAGAGGGCTGTGTAGTCAGAGTGTGAGTAGAGGCGAAAGGAAAGCAGTTTTCATCAAAGCGTACATCACGTGAGATGTAAATACGACCGGATGAAACATGCAAACAATTATACCCTTTGTGGTCGAGAGTGTAACCTAAAAAGACACAGAGTTTAGATCTCATGTCTAATTTATGATGATTGAAGGGACGAAGATTAGGCCAACAAGCCGAACCAAAAACTCGTAAAAAATTGTAATCAGGAGGAGAATTAAAAAGGGATTGAAATGGAGAAAGGTAGCGGAGGATGGATGTAGGCATTCTATTAATGAGAAAAACGGCAGTTTGAAAAGCATCAACCCAATATTTAATGGGTACGGAAGACTGGGCTAAAAGAGAGAGCCCAGTTTCGACAATATGGCGATGACGCCGTTCGATGCTACCATTTTGTGCATGAGAGTAAGGACAAGAAATTCTATGAGAAATACCTAGATTTTGTAAAATAGCTTGAAAGGGGCGGAATTCACCACCCCAGTCGGATTGAACAGCTATGACATTTTTTGAAAAGGTATTCTTGACAAATTGAACAAAGTTGAGAAAGATTTTAGAAACATCTGATTTGACATATAATGGAAAGAACCAAACATACTTCGTAAAATCATCAACAATAGAGAAGTAAAATCTAAAACCATTGGAGGATAGCACAGGTGCAGGTCCCCACACATCTAAAAATAACAATTGAAAGGGAAATTGAGATTGAGATGGCGATGATGGATGAGGAAGAGCATGAGACTTGGCTTGAAGACATGTCGAGCAGGGTGATTTGACATAGATGAGACTGGAAGATTGTGATGTCTTATGGTAAAGGAGGTGATCCGAGGGGAGGGATGTCCAAGACAAGCATGCCATGTAGAAGAGGAGGTCCGTTCGCCAATGAAAGCATGTTGTGAAGGAAGATTGACATTCTTATCATCAGTTGGAAGAACATACAAGCCATTTTTAACGGGGCCCTGAAGCAGTACTTCCTAGGAATGCAAATCCTTCACAAAGAAACCAAAAGAGTTAAATTCAAAGAAAACAGAATTATCTAAACAAAATTGTCTGACAGATAATAAATTCTGAGAAATTAAAGGAACATGGAGTAATTGACGGAGAAGAAAATTGCCAGAGGGTGTGGGAAGTAAGCCTGAGCCAGTGTTTTGTATAGCAAGAGACGATCCATCGCCAATAGTTACTTGATATGGACCTTGATAAGCAGATGATTCCAGATTAAGTTTAGAAAAATCAGAGGTGAAGTGAGTGGAAGCAGCCGTATCTAGAAACCAAGAGGTGGAGGAAGTGGAATTATTTGGAAAATTTGTGAAATTAGCCGAGAGAGAGGAGGGAGGAGGAGACTGATATGCATGATCAAAACGATGATAACAGGATACTACAGTGTGACCAATGCGATTACAGAGTTGACAGGTGGGGCGATTATTCGAAGAGGAGGAAAAGAAATTTGGGGGAGAAGGTGAAATAATGCGACCACCTCGTCCACACCGATAGCCATGACCACGGCTTCGGTTAGGAGTGAAATTGTGAGGTGAAGAAGAAGAACCACGCGTAGTAGTGAAGTTAGCATTAAACGAATGATTGAGGAGAGACTGTGTTTGATGTGCAAGACGTGATTCATGGTTGACAAGAAAACTGTAAACCTGAGAAATGGAAAGAGGCTCGGGTCGTGTAGTGATTGAGGACACTACAGACTCGAAATTAGACCCAAGACCAGTTAAAAAATAAATGATGAATTCGGATTCTGGGAGAGGATGACCAGCGGCATTGAGGGATGCCGAGAGAGCTTTGGCCTTGTGAAAATAAGTGGAGACCGAATCGGATCCTTTTTTGAGGGTGGCAAGTTGGAATTTCGTGGTCATTAGATGGGCTGTGGATTGAGCAGAATAAAGGTTGTAAAGTGTATCCCAGATTTGCTTAGAGGTGGGGCATTCAAGAATTTGAGAGAGAACATTTTCAGTAAGAGAAGAGTAGATTGCTGACATAATGAGTTGGTCTTGAGTGAGCCAGGAAAGGTAGTTCGGATTGGGAGCATCATCAATGGAAGATGGAGGTGCTGGGATAGAGCCGTCGACATAACCAAACAATTGGTTGCCACGGAGGAAGGTAGTGATCTGGGCATGCCAGAGGAGATAATTTTTGGAAGACAGTTTGATGGTGATGGATTGGGCGGCTGAATTTGTGATGGATGGATTCGGAGAGTTAGACTTAGGTGGTGCCATGATGATCGGAAAAAAAAAAAAAGAATGGGTGTTAGCCCTATGTGGCTCTCGATACCATGTTGAAAACAGAGTAGCGAAAGATGAAATGCAGATGCTTGTAAAAATGCATCAGAGAAAGAGTATATTCCGAATGAAGTGTTTCTTGTTTTTCCATATTTCCTCAATACAATAGTGCTCATATTTATAGCAGAAATCATTTACAGGAGAATAATTCTAGAGAGTTCTTCTGTTATTCTGTATGAGGTGCAGAGATGGTTATGACATTTTGTTGAGAGCAACCAGCAGAGGAGGCATTCGGTTGAGGGCATGCAGTGGACGTGGCCCATGAGGTGTGTTCCTCTACAGCAGGTGTACATGCTCTAATAAATATATATGGGAAAAAACTATGTTTGCAGTTTGAACAAGAGAGAGGGCATGCTTCCTCGGCCGTTGAATGCTACATGAAGAAGTATGGTGTCTCGGAAGAAGTGGCATATGATGAACTCCGCAGGCAAGTTTCTGATGCATGGAAGGATATCAATGAGAATTGTATGAGGCCTACTGCTGTACCAAGGGCTATCCTTATGCGTGTTCTCAACCTTTCACAAGCAATAGATGTCATATATAAGGACGAAGATGGATACACCCTTGTGGGAAAAGAGATAAAAGCTAAGATCGAGTCACTCCTCGTATATCCAGTGCCAATATGAGTATTTCTAGTTGTATTGGGGTGATCTAAAGCTAATTTGATCTTGCAGTACTACTATATATATAATAAATGATCAAAATGAATGAAAAAGCGATAAATAAATATATAGATCATTGCCATAGCTTTCAAAAAGTGCTTCAGGTTGATGTAGTTTAAAATATCATACCTAAGCTTGGTTTCAATAATATTTTAATATTTTAATTTAGCTCGAGCATATTATATTCCAGATGCTTCTTCTATTCTTTTACTTAATGCATCTAGGCGTCATTTCAATTCCATTATCTCCACCTAAAACAATATGGAGAAAGTCTGATATGTTTGGTAATCTCACATCACCGAGTGACGTTGTATATTCAACTATATATAGAAGTATAAGTATGGTAAAGGAAAAAGTACAACAAGAGCAAATCAATCTACGCTACACGGAAGATTACAAGCACAACACTCAATCTCATTATACATGGAAAGTAGACCAACTCTGTATGGCAGCATGAGTTATGGGTCCTTGTTTTGTCCTTCATCCGTATTTACATGAATTTCCTTATTATCCCCCCTCAAGTTGAGCGGGAGTGAGTGGACGCATAGCTTGGCACGAAGAGCTTGAAACCTTGCAGTGGGCAACGGTTTGGTGAGTGCATCGGCAATTTGCGCTTCACTCGGTAAAAAGTGAACAGATAACGAACGTTTGTGAACTTGCTCCAAAACAAAGTGATAATCTATTTCAACATGTTTAGTGCAAGAATGTAAAATCGGATTTGCAGATAAATACGTAGCCCCAAGATATCAGAGCAAATCAATCTATGCTACATGGAAGATTACAAGCACAGCACTCAATCTCATTATACATAGAAAGTAGACCAACTTTGTATGGCAGCATGAGTTACGGCTCCTTGTTTTGTCCTTCATCCGTATTTACATGAATTTCCTTATTACCACCTCATAAGAATTACGAGATTAGGAGCACTCAATTAATGAGCTATTACTTATTGGCAATAATCTAGTAGCCGAAATCATTGCTTGCTTGTTGCCATTGTATTTCAACTATATATAGTAATTTTGAAGGTTGTAAATGTTAGATATTTTAATATGAACATTAATAATTAGATCTTCGATTTTCTATGATCCATAATAATAAAACAATAATAAATAAAACGTACATTTCTCTATCTGTATGATAGAGAATCTAACTTGACTATGAGAGAATGATCACCTTAACAATTTTGCCTCCAAGTGTCTCCCGATGTTTAGAGGCACAATCATGTTGTAGGTGAGAACCCTTTAACTCCTCAGTGCTATTTATAGATTTCTGACCATCAAGAAATCTCAGAGTTTGTATCTGACTATAATTAGAGATAAAGAGTTTTAATCTTATCTCTTAGGAATTTTCTTATCCCGTTATCACTCATCCTTTATTTGATAAGTTTGAGCTATTTCAAACTCTATTAAGATGGGTGTGTGGGACATAGAGTTTAGATAAAACTCTTACATTCTCTCACTTGGCCCATACACTAATAAAATAATATTTTTCATTCATGGGTTTATCACAGGAAATTAACTATACTGCGCAAATTCATTTCTTGAAACTTTCATAGCTCAAAATACGTTTAATAAGTTTCGTAATATCAATGTTAAATCAACTACTGATGTGAGTCATGGCGGCCCTCTGTTATATAATCAACAAATTCCCTTTCATGTACTACAACACCAGTAACCAATTTTACATGATCTTTAATTGGGATAATTAAGGCTAATACCGTGATGCCTTGGGTTCCAATTCATGTCTATTGTAGACATTATCTTGTCATTATTCATTCACACCATTTAATGTACATATAAAGTAGAAAGACAAGAAAACAGAAACAACCATAATAGATATCTTTCAATGTACAGTAACAAAATACTCAGCATATCAATGATCTATATAACATGTTCACATTATGGGTATAAGCATTTGAACCCATCTTTTCAACATATTTTTTAAATTATAATCATTAACACACTATTGATATGGACATATTTGTTTTTGTACTTTCTCCTTAACACTTGACTATTTAAAATTTCATTAAATACTCATCATTTGGAGAAAAATACTCTGAGGAATTATTGCCATACATTCTTTGCGACTTGGCTGTAAGTCAACAATTCCAAGTTCTAAGATAAATTTCCTCAGTCAGATACTATAAACTGTGGCCTCAAAACATACCACAAACTCAGTCCCTATTGCACATGAAGCAGTAAAAGATTTGCCTCATACTTTTCCATAAATAACTCTACTAGCTAGCAAAATACATAACCATAACTGTATTTTTCATCATTAGAGTAATCTCATAAAATAGGGTCTGAATATCCAATTACCTTAAGAATATCAGTTCTTTTTAAGACAATAATATAATTTTTAATTTCTTGCAAATAACTTTGTACTCTTTTCACAGCTTTTGGGTCAAGTATACTTTGGTTACTTTAGCAACAACCAAGGATGTTAACGATAAACCGATATTCACCTGTATACAAATTTGTGCAACCACCAAGTTCCTTATAACCATCTTCTACAAATTTCTTTAACGACCTAATCAATTTGAGAACACTGTAAATACTGAGCATGTCATATTTATTTTTAAAGTATCCATTTATCAGTAATTTTTCATGCAAAATCTTTCCAAACTTTATGCAACTATACTGAGACAATCGTAACAGTCATCGTCTTGGTATTAAATTCAAACTCAATTACGAATGATGTCTCATTCATAAATTTCATTAAAAATGAAAATATGCTTATTTACGAATGAGTTTCAATTACGAATGACGTCTCAATTTCATTTAGAGACGTAACTTTAATGTCATACTACTAACGATGACTCATACTTGCCAAAAAGTCATATACATGCATGACTAAAATGCAACTATGCTCCCACTGACTTACGGGTATATACATTAACAATAAATATTTTTCTTAATCTCAAAACAGTATTGGTATTATCAAATATCATATACCAATTTTTAAAAAACTGTTACCTCTTCTAGGTAATCATTTTATTCGTTTCTTGTAGATTTCAAACTTTTACTCTATAATTGTTTTCGCATTCATTTAATGTAATTCTAAACTATAATGAGTTACTAATGTCATAGTGATCCTTAATGAGTTCTTTCAAATTTAATAATAATAATAATAAAAAATCTTCAATCAATGCTCATTTCTGAGTGAAATCCTTAATTACAAGTCTAACTTTATATCGTTCAATATTGCCCTTAAAGTCAATATTTTGTCTCCAAAATCCATTTTCATTCGACTTTTCATACATTTCAAACAATTTAAACGAAATTGCAGACTTTCCATTGATTCATAGATTTCAATCACTCTTTTATGCATCAATCTTTTATAAAATCACTTATTTCTATAGTTTGTGAAAACATATGTAAACTTTTATTTATTTCTATATCACATTCAAATTTTGAAGATACACCACATAACTTAACCAAATAGCAAATCAAGAAGATTGCATGAGGCTACCTGTTTTGATGTCTCTATGGCCAATTCTTCGGTGGTGTTTCTCTAATGAGGTGAATGATCATTTGCTTATTGTTCCATATTATCATTAAGATAATCATAAAAGGAAACTACAAAAAATTTTCAAAAGTATGAGAATGCACTTCATAATAATCACATTTCTAGTTTTTATACTCCCACTGATTTTGCCTACCATAAGAATTTTGATATTTTAATTTTCTCAAAATTCAACCATAAGTAGAAACAATACAGTTTAGATCATTTGAATCTCCTTAAGTAATTAATAATAATGTACCCAATAACTATTATAAGATTCAACAATCTTTCATTTGGGTTATAAATTACTACTTTAATTTGACCACCCATACATAAATATGCCTTAAAACAATTCATACTAAAAAAAAAAAAACCATTAAGGCTAAAAATACAATATAAATTCTAAAGCATTATGATATAAGTTCTAAACCATTATATCCCAACTATTAATATTTTTCATGACACTATTTCAATCTAATTCAATGATTTTCACATTTCTATCTAACTACAATTCCTCCCTATGAGAAGTATTACAGGAATTACTAATGACTTGAGACTTCTCATGTAGCAGATAGATACATTCATATTATGAAAAACATCTATAAAAGTAATGAAATACTTATATCAAATATTATAAGAAAAAAGATTTACATGCTTCTATATGCATTATCTTAAGAAAATCTCCATTTTTTGTGACATCTTTTATTGATATGTTTGATTTATTTTCCTTTTATATAAATCAACATACATCCTGAGATTAGAAAACCTAAATGTGGAAAATATTTTATTTACTAATCTCTTTAACTTTTCTTGAAGATATTCTCCAAACTTTTATACCACAAATTACATTTCAAATTCTATGCCATAAATTGTAAAAGTTTTTATAAATCATTTTTCCCTTTGGCTCCTGTACATACCTCATGAGTGAAAAACTTTTAACAAAAACATTATTATGAAGGCATGACCAATAAAATTTTATCGGAAGGAAGGAAAAAAAAAACCACATAAATGGCATTTTGAAACAAATTGAAATTTGAACATTTGTACTTGAGTTCAACAACTAAAATAAGTATCAACATTTATATAGTTTGATTTGAAACTTATACAAATGAAATAAATATGAACTTTTTCACTCGAGTTTAATCTAAAAGAATGCATAAACATGTATAAGATCTGATTCGAAACTTATTTGGTTTATCCTTCCGTTCGAATCATGTCTTATACTTAGAGCACTTAAACCTTCATGTGTCACTATTTCTTTTAAACTTCAATCGACACAATTATTATATTTTCATTACAATCATTTCCTCCCTTTTCCAAAAGATACAAATGATTTTTCATACAAATTAGCAAAATAAATTTGTATCTAGCAAACAACCATGCTACTAACTTGTTCATATCTCATTATTTTAATGAAATAATAATGCACTTAAAGTCAACCATTATGTACAAAAGATTCATACATTTTAATATGTAAGTAATTAAATATTGTATTTTTCTGACTTTTATCACTATTCTCAATGATAATTGATGTTTAAACATAAAAAAATCTTAGTGTAAATTTGATATGCTCATGTTTCTCTATATTAGAATTCATTCTATACATGAAACTTGTAATGATATTCATATACTTATTGCAAGAAAAACATTTTGATCACTTTAATACTTTGAGTTCGACACTCATAAATAATGATAGAATTTAAATCATTATAGATGAATTAATAGTGTCATCGAGATCCCTCCCCTCATTTGGAAGTGAATCCCAATGCACAGAATGTTCCCTCCAGTTTTAATTTCAGAATTTAAACCATGCATTATCAAGAATTTAAACTATTATGAATGAACTAATAGTGTCATTGAGGTCTTTCTTTTGGGAATGAGCCCCAACACACAAAACGTTCCTTCCAATTTAAAATTCTGTGGATGAACTAGCTGTATCATCATAATTCTCCCTTAGGAGTAAACTGTAACACACAAAATGTTCACTCTAATATTAAATTCTGTGGATAAACTAGCTGTATCATCATAATTCTCATTTGGGAGTAAATTCTAACATACAAAGTGTTCCCTCTAACCTTTCTTTAATGGATGAACTAGTAGTGTCATTAAAATCATACTTTGGGAGTAGATCTTAATACAAAAAATTGTTCAATCCAACCTTAATTTGATGGATGAACTAGTTGCGTCATCAAGAACCTCATTTGGGAGTAGATCTTGACACACAAAAGTATTCACTCCATCATATCCACCTTACTATGGAATTTAATGATTTTTCAACAAAATTTAAGAAAGTCTTGTACCTTTGGGCAACCAATCTTTTATTTAATTTTAATGTGAATCATTTGCTCCATATTGGATAATATATACATATATATATATATATCTTATATATATAAAAAGTGTGTATGAAACGGAAAATCTTATTTTAACGGTTTTTCTTGTTTTTCCGTTAAAGTTAACACCGTTTGTTTAAATACGTGTGAATGTAATCGACATATAGAATGAAGACATAAATGTTGAGAGAAATAACATTCAATATTGTTATAATATTTATTAATCACAATAATTACAATACTTAATAGTTTATATAATAATAAGTAATTAAAGATTAGTTATTATATTTTTCTCTTTCTCCTTAACATATATACATGTATTAGGTGCATAAGACGTGAATCCTTAAGTATAATACACGTGTATTATACATTTCATTAATTCAGATTATTGAGTATTCCAAATTTAAAAATCTCATATAATATATAATACAAGTGTGTTTAATCAAAGTGTTTTTTTTTCCCATGGTTGTAGGATGTAGCTTCCGCTAAATCATATTTCACACGTGGGCTTACAATGATGGGCACATGGCAAATGCCGTGATCCTTAAGCTAATCAAGAAAGAGTAAATTTGACCAATAACTTCAAAATATATTTTAGGATTTATATATATACTATATATAGAAAATATTATACCACAAATTTTATAAAAAGATTATGTTTTAACTTTATGTTGGCCCTGATCGACTCAACTAACAGCAAAATAAGAATTTCAATGTTGTCTCTATTGATTGTCTACAGGATAACATAAATTGATGAATTATAATACAAACATCAAACGACACATATTTTGAACTACCGTTTGTGTTGGACTTTTATTAAATTTTTCGTATTCATCTTTGCTAAAATTATGGATGTTATAAACATGTCTTGGATTATATGATATTTTGAACTAATTTTTTTTATCTTCTCCAATATGCCTTAAATTATTAAGTGACATTAATAATTTTTATAAAATATATATTATTTTTTACAAATAACAATTTCATAAAATTAGACAAACCTGCTTTGCACGTTGCTCCCACCTAATATATATATATGTGTGCATGTGGCACAATAATAAGAACCAAAATAAACAATTCATACATGTATATAATAATAACATTTACATAAGATTTAATGCATGTAAATAATAGCATGCATATGACATTTGATACATGTATTTAACAATAATAACATGCATATAAATTTAATTATTTCCATACATGTAGATAAAAATAATAACATGTATATAGGATTGAATAAAATTTTCATACATGTACATAATAACATGTATTTAATAAAATTTTCATACATGTAAATGACAATAATAACATGTATATAACAAGAATTTAAATAAGAATAATAAAATTAAACAATTCGTACATGTATTTAACAATGAGGACATGCAAATAAAAGAAAAGAAAAATTTAGAGATTTTTTTAAAAATAAAATAAATAAAATAATAATATTTTAATCTGACCGGTCCGGTCCGGTTCAGAACCGGACGGGTTCAACAAACCAGACCGAGACCGAAGTCAACTGGATGAGTTGACTTCGGCCGGTGTACTGTACAGACCCGATTTTTTTTATTCTTTTATTGGATCCTTTTATTGGGCTGGGCAACATCAGTGGCCCATAGGCCTATTTGCTTATCTTTTCTTGGACTGGAATAAGCCCAATTGGTCCACAGCTCAAACATTTAAATCATCAGACTAATTAAATCTGTTTAATATAAAGGAGTGGGCCGAAGCCCACAGCCCACAAACCTTCAGCCTATTACACATTTAATGAAAACCTAAATAATAAAAGCTGTTCTTCTTCCCTTCAGATAAAGACCAGCGCCTCTTCCTTCAGTATGCATACAGTGCCGTTTCCTTCAATATGCACAGAGTGCCGTATTCTACACACGCACACACAACATTGTATATACATATTATACTACATTTGATCATCGTGAAGAACAAAATAAATAAAAAGAATTTTATTGTAATTTTTCTTTTAAATAAAAGGTTGTCTTTTTATTCTTTCGTGATAAAATCACAGTTATACGTAAATACATATTCACTTTATATTTTATTGAGATCATAAAAAATCTATAACCTGATGCTCTGATACCATATATTAGATATTTTAACATAAATATTAATAATTAGATCTTCAATTTTCTATTATCCATAATAATAAAATAATAATAAATAAAATGTACATTTCTTTATCTGTATGATAGAGAATCTAACCTGACTATGAGAGAAGGATCACCCTAACAATTTTGCCTTCAAGTGTCTCCCGATAGCTAGAGGCACAATCATGTTGTAGGTGATAAACCTTTAACCCCTCAGTACTATTTATAGATTTCTGACCATCAAGAAATCTCAGAGTTTGTATCTGACTATAATTAGAGATAAAGAGTTTTAATCTTATCTCTTAAGGGGGATTTAATTTTTGGTAGATGCAGTATTGGGTTCAGAAAGTGGAAGATTTGAAGGGGATACCATACAACCTAATGGGTAAGCCGATCGATGGACGCACAACTTTGGTTTTGGATGGAAACGATGACCAAGCTTCTATGCACAAGGAAAATGTAGTGGAGGCCAGAGAGGGATGATACTGGTAGTTTGAGTTTTGTGTTTACAAAATACTTTGGTTATTGTACTAATAATGAAGTCGAACTCAGACGGGTGTTAGAGGGACTGTCATTATGCAAATAGCTGGGTTTATTTCAGATTGATATGGAATGTGATTCTTTGGTGGTTGTTAATTGGTTGATTAATAAAAAGTGTACTGTTGCTGTTTGGTACCTTTGGGATTTTTGGGACAAAATAGTGGATTTATTAGAAGAATTTGATTTATCCATCAGTCATTGCTTCAGGGAAGCGAATAGTGTTGCTGATCTGTTAGCAAAAGAAGGTGCAGCAGGGGTGAATAAGGTAGTCCAAAATGTTGGTCTGTTGGATGTAAAAATTAGAGGTCTGTACAGATTAGATAAATCAGGTATGCATTACATACGATTTTAGTTTGGTATACTCTGGACAGTAGAGTTCTTTGGGGTTGTTTTGTTTGGTTTTTGGTTGTAATAAGTTGGTTATGGGTGTATGCGTGGGGAGCATTTTCCTAATGTATTGACGTTGTAACCATGGTTTTCTCCACCATAAGTGGGATTTTTGAATAAACTTGGGACGGGGCCTCTATGTGGGGGGCTACCGGCTCTTTTAAAAAAAAGCTAAATTTTTTCTTCTAGCTAATATGATGCCTTGTAGTAGTGAATGATGAATATTAGTTCCTCATAAAAAAGAAATGACAAAAAAATGATGAATATTTATCGTCAACATAGGATAGTTAATTTCGATTCGGGTGTAAAAAAAAAAAAAACTATTGTTTAAGAAATAATACTTGCAATTATGAGTGAGTAGGTGCCGCAAAATCATTTTTAAAAAAAATGAATAAAGGTGGGATTTACATGAAAAGAAAATTATTTTTTTAATAATGAATGTACAGCATTTATATATTTCACACGACTATATTTAGCATTATTCATTCTTACTGAGCTAAAGGAAATCTTCAATTCATAATTTATATAGCACACATTTAGTAAGCAAAAATTAAAAAAAAAGGATGAATAAAATTCTCTATAGTCCGGGAATTAATTCCACATTGGTCATGTGATTGCGTGTGGCAAAAAGAGTTTTCATGCTTTGAACATNTTTAAACTTCAATCGACACAATTATTATATTTTCATTACAATCATTTCCTCCCTTTTCCCAAAAGATACAAATGATTTTTCATACAAATTAGCAAAATAAATTTGTATCTAGCAAACAACCATGCTACTAACTTGTTCATATCTCATTATTTTAATGAAATAATAATGCACTTAAAGTCAACCATTATGTACAAAAGATTCATACATTTTAATATGTAAGTAATTAAATATTGTATTTTTCTGACTTTTATCACTATTCTCAATGATAATTGATGTTTAAACATAAAAAAATCTTAGTGTAAATTTGATATGCTCATGTTTCTCTATATTAGAATTCATTCTATACATGAAACTTGTAATGATATTCATATACTTATTGCAAGAAAAACATTTTGATCACTTTAATACTTTGAGTTCGACACTCATAAATAATGATAGAATTTAAATCATTATAGATGAATTAATAGTGTCATCGAGATCCCTCCCCTCATTTGGAAGTGAATCCCAATGCACAGAATGTTCCCTCCAGTTTTAATTTCAGAATTTAAACCATGCATTATCAAGAATTTAAACTATTATGAATGAACTAATAGTGTCATTGAGGTCTTTCTTTTGGGAATGAGCCCCAACACACAAAACGTTCCTTCCAATTTAAAATTCTGTGGATGAACTAGCTGTATCATCATAATTCTCCCTTAGGAGTAAACTGTAACACACAAAATGTTCACTCTAATATTAAATTCTGTGGATAAACTAGCTGTATCATCATAATTCTCATTTGGGAGTAAATTCTAACATACAAAGTGTTCCCTCTAACCTTTCTTTAATGGATGAACTAGTAGTGTCATTAAAATCATACTTTGGGAGTAGATCTTAATACAAAAAATTGTTCAATCCAACCTTAATTTGATGGATGAACTAGTTGCGTCATCAAGACCCTCATTTGGGAGTAGATCTTGACACACAAAAGTATTCACTCCATCATATCCACCTTACTATGGAATTTAATGATTTTTCAACAAAATTTAAGAAAGTCTTGTACCTTTGGGCAACCAATCTTTTATTTAATTTTAATGTGAATCATTTGCTCCATATTGGATAATATATACATATATATATATATATCTTCTATATATAAAAAGTGTGTATGAAACGGAAAATCTTATTTTAACGGTTTTTCTTGTTTTTCCGTTAAAGTTAACACCGTTTGTTTAAATACGTGTGAATGTAATCGACATATAGAATGAAGACATAAATGTTGAGAGAGATAACATTCAATATTGTTATATGATTTATTAATCACAATAATTACAATACTTAATAGTTTATATAATAATAAGTAATTAAAGATTAGTTATTATATTTTTCTCTTTCTCCTTAACATATATACATGTATTAGGTGCATAAGACGTGAATCCTTAAGTATAATACACGTGTATTATACATTTCATTAATTCAGATTATTGAGTATTCCAAATTTAAAAATCTCATATAATATATAATACAAGTGTGTTTAATCAAATGTTTTTTTTTTCCCATGGTTGTAGGATGTAGCTTCCGCTAAATCATATTTCACACGTGGGCTTACAATGATGGGCACATGGCAAATGCCGTGATCCTTAAGCTAATCAAGAAAGAGTAAATTGACCAATAACTTCAAAATATATTTTAGGATTTATATATATACTATATATAGAAAATATTATACCACAAATTTTATAAAAAGATTATGTTTTAACTTTATGTTGGCCCTGATCGACTCAACTAACAGCAAAATAAGAATTTCAATGTTGTCTCTATTGATTGTCTACAGGATAACATAAATTGATGAATTATAATACAAACATCAAACGACACATATTTTGAACTACCGTTTGTGTTGGACTTTTATTAAATTTTTCGTATTCATCTTTGCTAAAATTATGGATGTTATAAACATGTCTTGGATTATATGATAAAATAATAATATTTTAATCTGACCGGTCCGGTCCGGTTCAGAACCGGACGGGTTCAACAAACCAGACCGAGACCGAAGTCAACTGGATGAGTTGACTTCGGCCGGTGTACTGTACAGACCCGATTTTTTTTATTCTTTTATTGGATCCTTTTATTGGGCTGGGCAACATCAGTGGCCCATAGGCCTATTTGCTTATCTTTTCTTGGACTGGAATAAGCCCAATTGGTCCACAGCTCAAACATTTAAATCATCAGACTAATTAAATCTGTTTAATATAAAGGAGTGGGCCGAAGCCCACAGCCCACAAACCTTCAGCCTATTACACATTTAATGAAAACCTAAATAATAAAAGCTGTTCTTCTTCCCTTCAGATAAAGACCAGCGCCTCTTCCTTCAGTATGCATACAGTGCCGTTTCCTTCAATATGCACAGAGTGCCGTATTCTACACACGCACACACAACATTGTATATACATATTATACTACATTTGATCATCGTGAAGAACAAAATAAATAAAAAGAATTTTATTGTAATTTTTCTTTTAAATAAAAGGTTGTCTTTTTATTCTTTCGTGATAAAATCACAGTTATACGTAAATACATATTCACTTTATATTTTATTGAGATCATAAAAAATCTATAACCTGATGCTCTGATACCATATATTAGATATTTTAACATAAATATTAATAATTAGATCTTCAATTTTCTATTATCCATAATAATAAAACAATAATAAATAAAATGTACATTTCTTTATCTGTATGATAGAGAATCTAACCTGACTATGAGAGAAGGATCACCCTAACAATTTTGCCTTCAAGTGTCTCCCGATAGCTAGAGGCACAATCATGTTGTAGGTGATAAACCTTTAACCCCTCAGTACTATTTATAGATTTCTGACCATCAAGAAATCTCAGAGTTTGTATCTGACTATAATTAGAGATAAAGAGTTTTAATCTTATCTCTTAGGAGTTTTCTTATCCCGTTATTACTCATCTTTTATCTGATAAAAGTTTTAATCTTATCTCTTAGAAGTTTTCTTATCTCGTTATTATTCATCTTTTATCTGATAAATTTGAGCTATTTCAAACTCTATTAAGATAGACGTGTGGGATATAGAGTTTAAATAAAACTGTTACGGTAAAAGCTAGCTAGTAATCTTCATGATTCAAAAAGAATTGTTTACTTAAAATAAATGTTCCGTCTCGCACGAACCCCTGCATGCAGTGGGTATTTAATTAAGAGGCCAGTGAATTAGTTTGAATATAGATATAGGAATAATAAATAAAGCTTCAGCAAGCATAGTTTCCTAACATTAAAAAAATTATCTACTCAACCGAAATGATCATTCCTTGTATACCAAAATAATTAACTCTCAGACACAGTAGTGAAAACTCTTTACTTTATGTTCATGGGATCACCTGATCTAGCTAGCGAAGCCGCAGCAACGAATTTAATTTCTCCAAAATAATCACTAATCGTCCGCTACACTCTAATATTCTATAATTTAATTGAGCGAACTCATGTTAATAACTCTGATGGATTGTTTTAATTACTTGAGATCGATAGTTGAATCTAGGGCTGGGCAAACGGGTTCCAACCCGGGAACCCGGGTACATCCGGACCGGAATCCGGATCTCAAACCCGGGCCGGATTAAGCCGGGTGAGATCCGGTCCGAAACCCGGATGTATCCGGGTTTTTAAAAATCCGGATTCCGGGTTTCGGGTTGAACCCGGTTTTTTTTTTTTTATTTATTTATTTAAACCTGGTTTTGACTGCATAATTTTGGATTAAAAAAAGATACAAAACGTGAGAAATTATTGCAACCTTCACAATTGAACTCAGTCTCAGGGGTATTGGACTCAGAATACATGAGTGGAGTACTACTGGAGGGCACTTCCTTTATTTTATAAGCTCATGCATTGTTTTTAGCTTGGAAACAATATCGATGATTTCTTTGGTGTTACTTTAGTTACTGCCAAAACTATTGATTATTTGCCCAAACAGTATTGTCATAATGGGCATGCCTAACCCACTTGCGATGGATCCAATTGTGCCAACAATCATCAATGCAGTATCAATGGAATCTGCAAATGAGAAAAGCTTGAGAAATGTTTCAACTGTCTTGGTTCCCTCATCTTTTATGTTATTTGGAGAATCTTGTTGGCCACCATTGATGCCCAGATTTTTCTCTGCTATTGCCTTGCCCGTTGAAGTAGTGGCCTCATTTATATCTGTTTCGCCTTCCAGGCCACCCTCAGCCATCTTTTTACCTTGTCAAAGATATCAATATAGTCTTCAGAAGCTCAGCTACTGGTTCAGAAATACATCAAACTTATATTGCAGCTGCAGAACATAGTTGATGGCTTAAATCAGAAACTTATGGATCAACTAGAAAAGTTAAAAACTGGCCAGTCATCAAAATATTAGACTATCAAAAGAATGATTCATAAGAAAGTGTAGCAGGATATAAGGTGTTCTAAACCTAGCAGCAGTCTTGAGATATGTAACAATGTAGAAATACACTGGTATGTTTTCCTTGGAATGATTTTAGTCATTTCCCAAGAAGAATGAAAGCAACAGTAAAACTTTATAAAATCACCTAGCAAGTTAAGATCCTTTCGGGTATTCTATAGATCAACACTAATCAAATCTTAATTTAAAAATATTATCATATTAAGTCAACATTGAATTGAAGAATCTCAATTTCAATATCAGTCGATTGCCAAGACGCACATCCTGCTCTAGTTTTTGGCTTCACTATTCCAGCACTTCTTATCTGGCTAAAGATACAAGATAAAGTCTTCCTACAAGGCCTAAATAAGCACTGCTTAAAATTTAAGAAGACGTCAAATGTCCAAAAGAACACTTGGGTGAAGAAAAATATAAACAGTGGTCTTAGTGAATTGCATCAGTTTGAATGTGTTGTGCATACTGGTGGGGCCTTCACTTGAGTTTTTTCGTTATCAAGGTCAAATGGGTTTGTTGATCTTGCAGGGTTGGGAAATGCAGGAATGGGCTGTACCAAAAACAAAAACCATGTTAGCAGATCAACAGTCTGTTTATATTATGTAAATTTATTTTAGTTGATAATCTTGGTGCTTAATGTACCGTTGCATTAGGATAATACTGCATGCTGAATCCCATGCCATAAGGAGAACCATTTTGCCAACTCGCAACTGGTGCAGTGATTGTTGTGTAGCTTGCAGTAAAAAGGTCCTGCACGTGAAAATATAACGCACATCACCATGGAAACTACTGAAGGGAAAATTGAAATAGTTTTAAGGTAATTTTATTACAGCAGGAAGTTCCTTTCTTCCATTAGTTTCCACTGAAAGAGGTTCGGATCCAACTCCAGGACTGATGTCTTGAGCTGATTTTGAATCAGCTTGAAAAGATTGTTCTGCAGGGACACTCAAAGGCCCCTGTTCATTAGGTGGAATTGAGGAAATCCATAGCTGGATATATGCAGAGAAGCAACATGATCAGCAAATAAATAAACTCACAACAAACAAATTTTATCCTTACACAGCCAAGCAATTTTTCAACTAGAGAATATTTGCACATTCTGTCATTACCACCAAACACTAAATTTTCTCTGCTGTAAAATTCGACCTTCTCTCAACCATTTCATGCTAGTGTGCTGGTGTTTGATAAAAATTGAGATTCCCTCATTGTATTTGGCCTCAAAATTGAAAGTGAAAATGTAATTTAAATCCCTACAAGGCTTCAACGGAGTCTCTTCATGTGTCTCACCTGATTGTTCAGAGCTCCAACAGGCAGGTTAGTCTGTTGCCTGATAGGGCTACCATCTACAGCAGGGGATGCAGTATGATGACATTGCTGCATGTTGGATATATCCGAGGAAGGCATCTGCTGTGTCTGGGATATGGTTTCAGCATCAAGAGGATCAGGCTCAGGGCTCCAATCAATCAAGCTTCCTGAGCTTCTCCGTTTATGTTCTGCTGGACTCCTATCAGTGGAACAGAGGTCACTGGTAGAAGCAATTTTCTGCAATGAGGAACACTTGAAGAATAAGCACATAATAGATTAGAAACTTAAAAAAATATACAGTTTAGGCTCCTAAACCAACAGAATAACAGATTCAATCTGAAAAATTCAAGAACAGCTCATAATCATAACCCTTGCACAGGAAAAGTCATGCCCTAACAAACTACCTCCTTTGACCTCACATGGTCAAACGAGATATATATTACAGAGGAACTTACCAGAAAACAAAACAAAACCGAATACTTCTCAAACATTCAAACGTCCTCTTAAAAAAAAAAACTCCAAATCACCAAAGAGTGAACAAAAAAATAGAAAAAAAAAAAGCATACCCACATGGAGAAAACCTAGACAAAGCACCCAACGGTTGTGCACTCCCTGACAGAAAGCAAAGGTTTCTCCCTTTGTTAGATCTCCCCGATAGCCACCGGCATCCACTGGTTTGGGACCCTCTGCAAATCTGGAAAAAGAGAAAAGAATGCCGGAGTGATGGTGAAGAACCCAAAACTATGGCACCAAAATATCCGAAAAACCCCAAAATATCACTACCTTCGGAGATCTTTCACAGGCCAAGAGGAAGCAAGAGTACTAGAAGAAGATGGAAAGAGATGTTTCGGAGTGATGGTCCCAGTCACAACTGCTGCTGGTAGAATGCTAGAAGATGGAGAGAGGGACGACATTTCGACTGGAGAGGGCCAATGTTTACACGACTGATGAGAGAGAGAGAGAGAGAGAGAGAGAGAGAGAGAATGAGGCTAAGAAAGAGCAGCGGTGGCTAGGGTTTCAGATTCTGTTGAACGAGAGAGAGAGAGAGAGAGAGAAGGGGAAGGGAGGATATCTACCGGGGGGAAAAAAATAAGTGAATGAAACCGGGTACCGGTTTTTAATCCGGTGCCCGGATGTTAAATCCGTACCCGGACCGCATAGGTCCGGGTTTTGTAATCCGGGTTTCGGCCCGGATTAAATCCGGACCTAAATCCGGAACCGAAATCCGGTAAAACCGGATTCCGGACCGGGTCGGATTTAATCCGGCCCGGATGATTAGTCCTAGTTGAATCCAAACAGTACTTATCATTCCATTATATGAAATCGGCCTCATGCCAAAAAAGGTTAATTAATAATCTACTGACGGAGACAATATTAATGCATAATAATAATAAAAAGACTTCCTGTTTACAAAGGAAGGCAAGCAACACTACATGCATACACGCAGGCCGCGATATACCTGATCAATTCACCTTGCTTAATCACCATGCATTAATATATTACCGATCCATTAGTCGCTTTTGATAAACGGCATGCAGCTAAATTAATGTTAATAGTACTAGATCACTTTTGTTGGACTATTTTGCTCCTTTACTTAAGTCCCACATGGGTGGGAAGTGAAGGAGGAGCAAATCCTTAAGTCTATAAAAATGAGGTTTAGCCTCATGGTTAAGTGCACCAGTCAAATGCTTACTTAGTAACTTTTGACTCTAGTTAAATTCCTCTGTTGTTCATTTTGTAAAATGGGAAGAGGTGTGAGTTAAAGTTTTACTAGTAGAGAAAGCTTTGTTGGTGTGTTTGGGGTGAGGAGAGAAATTGTGTGATTGTAACAATTTTTCACATAGTGGATTTTCTTCTTTGGGTCTGGTGGTTTTTCTCCTGTTTTGGAGTTTTCACCTAAATTTCTTGTGTTGTTATTATTTCTCTATTTTTCTTGTTATTCCTACAAAGGGTAGATCCTGTGGGGGTGAATTTGGGAGGTCCAAATTCCCAACAATTGGTGTCCGAGCCACTAGGTTCTTTTTGTGGGGTGGAGTTTTGGTGTGGTAGTGTGGATACGTACAGTCTAAGGAGGTTCTGTCTAGGAGATTGGAAATTTTAAGTGTGTCCATTGTGACCCTCCAATCTTTCCTAGGAACTGACTTAGTGAGGTACTATTCATTTCTACAGTAAATTCATCAAAGTAATGTCAAGAAGTGAGCCTTCAAATCTTGTCAGATTTAAGGTGGAGAAATTGGTTTACATAAGGCGTTGAAGAGCAGATCAACCCCTGAAGTCAGCAGTGATACTAGCAACTGGTGAAATGGCTAGTACAAGGAGCTAGTTCGGCAAGTGGCTCAAAGTCAGTAAATGGAGATACTGGTATTGATTCTAATGTTGTGTCTCTCTCCATGTAAAATGAGACATGTACATCCTTATGGCATGCTGCTAATTCCCAAAGTTGCCATGATAGAGGATGTGTTAATGTTAGCAGGTCCACAAGTTTGCACACAGGCATTGGTTTGGCATTGATGCAGGGTGTGTGGTGGAAATTCATGTCGATGGCTGATGAACTTCCAGGAAAGCCAAACGTGGAAGTTACACCATAATTTTCAGCAAAGTTGTTTTCGACATGGGCCGAAATGAAATGCTTGGAATTGGTTTATTCTGAGTGAGTATGTTTTGATAGTGAAGCATGATAGCGGAAGCTATGAAGATCTTCATTAAGGTGGAGTTTGGCTGTAGGACCAATCAAAGTCGCAAGGTGGATATTGTTGGAATATTTTGCTCCTTTACTTAAGTCCCACATGGGTGGGAAGTGAAGGAGGAGCAAATCCTTAAGTCTATAAAAATGAGGTTTAGCCTCATGGTTAAGTGCACCAGTCAAATGCTTAGTTAGTAACTTTTGACTCTAGTTAAATTTCTCTGTTGTTCATTTTGTAAAATGGGAAGATGTGTGAGTTAAAGTTTTATTAGTGGAGAAAGCTTTGTTGGTGTGTTTGGGGTGAGGAGAGAAATTGTGTGATTATAACAATTTTTCACATAGTGGATTTTCTTCTCTGGGTCTGGTGGTTTTTCTCCTGTTTTGGAGTTTTCACGTAAATTTCTTGTGTTGTTATTATTTCTCTATTTTTCTTATTATTCCTGCAAAGGGTAGATCCTGTGGGGGTGAATTTGGGAGGTCCAAATTCCCAACAACTTTCTCCTCGGCCTTGGCGCGCTGCATCTATCATGTCTACCTTTCTCGATCGATCGCTTAGTTTCAAATTAATTCCTTTAAAGTCTTATAGTACTTTAAAACCAACAGCTCGGACAGTAGCTAATTGCATCCGCCAAAAGGGCTAGCTATTGCCTATTAATGCTAAATCAAATTTTCTGTACTTAAAATTAATCACATGTAGAGTCACATAAATCAAAAATGCTAGACCTACCGACATTTGGATCCAATAAATTTATTTTTAACTAGTGATTAAATAAATATTTTTTAATGATATTGTGAAATATTATTTAAAAAAGAAGAATAATTAAAAAAAAATCATTTTGCTCTTATCGGGGCGAGTCTCGTGCTACATCAGTCCACATATATATTGTCGCCCCCTAGTGTCCAGCTTCCATGAGCCTGTAGTACTAGATACTGTTTGGCTACATAAAATTCTTATCTCAAATATAAAATTCTCATCTCATCATTAAAACTTTCTCAAATCTCCATATAAAATATAATAAACTATTCAACTTTTATTTAACTTTTTTAAATTTCAAAACAATTATAATATTAAAATATAATATTTTAATAATTTATTTTAAAATACAAAACTTTCATCTAAAAATTCTCAGTGAAGCAATTCTCACCCGGCCTGATCTTCCTTGATATATAGCTCGGGCGGCTGGAAAATGGAGACTATCAACGAACGCCTCGTGATCGTAGTCATCCTCATGATCAATACTTGACTCTTGATGAGCTAATTTGAATATCTAAAATACAACCTCATAAAATATAACCTCATAAAATAGCTAATTTTAATATTTTAAAACTATTAACATATATTTTTAATATCGAATAAATATTTATATTATAATTATAATTAAAATAAATGAAAACATCAAAATCAATATTTTAATAGAATATTGATAAATTTGTTGAGTCTGTTATTTTATATTGTTAAAAAATGATTAGCTAAATTTATAAAAGTAAATTTTTTAATCAAATTTTGGTCAAATTTTATTGAGTCCACTACTAATACTCTGTTTAAAATAGCTAGGAATGTCATGAAATGATCCCAACGGCAAGAGTATTGCTCCGATAAAGATCAAAATACGAAATCATCAAAATAATCCATAGATTTTATCATATATATACAGTTTCCCAACATTAAAAAAATTATATATGACGATCTATTCAACCCCCAAATGATAATTCCCTTCTTGCAAATAATTAACTCTCAGGAGTCAAATGTAAAGGTTCTGCAAGGACCTTCTGCACTCACAAACTCTCACACGCGGAAATGAACCAAATCACTGCACCAATGAACTCAAGAATGGATAAGCAAGATTCAATGGTGAATCTTGCAGAGAACTTTCGAGGAGCTCTCAACCTCCAATTCACTAAATCAAGGACTCAAAAACTCAAGATGCATTACACGGAGATGGCTACTGCTTTTATAGTTGCAGAAGCATGAACTGAATTCTAAGAATTAAAACACATCGTTTAACTACTAAACCAAAACGCAGAAAGTTAAAGCATAAAACGAACCCTTACATTTTTAAGCTACTTACAGCATTCCTTACTAATGCAAAACGCACCGTTTTATTAAAGGAAATACTTAGTCTAAACTGCAAGTCGTTCTCCTCCATTTTCCCATATCTTCAAGGTTGTTAAAACCGTTATTCTTCTTCTGTCATCCGATACTCTACTGCCTCTGTCACACAACTTCTCCACAAACCACTCATTACCCACCTTCCTCCTCTCAAGGCCTGCCCCTCCAGCACCCGTAACAATCCCTTCCTCTTCAAGGCCTTGGCCCCCAAGGCACCCGTAACAGTTTATAAAACTGTGCCAATTAGATGAGGATACAATGACTTCAGCTTGTACAATAATTCCCATGTGTTATCTTCCATGCCAGCTCCTACCCATTTCACCAACACTTCAGTGGCAGCAAAATTTCTGATCTTCTTCATTCTTCTGCCCAGAATCTGTTCTGGCTCAAGTTGAATACATCCCTCACTATCGAATGGTGGAAGAGTAGATAAGGGAGAAATCTGATCTCCTATTTTTTTCTTGAGGCATGAGACATGGAAAACAGGATGGATTCTTGATGATGATGGCAAATTCAACTTATAAGCAACTGTGCCAATCTTTTGAAGGACCTGAAAGGGGCCATAGTACCTCGGAGCAAGCTTCATATTATGTCTCATGGAAATTGATTTCTGTCTATAGGGCTGCAACTTAAGATAAACCCAATCTCCTTCTTGAAAAATTCTTTCAGACCTTTTGTGATCTGCATAAATCTTCATTCTATCCTGGGCCTTTTTCAAATTTTCCTTCAACAAGCCTAAAATCTGCTCTCTGGTCTTCAAATGATGATCTACAGCAGCATTGGCCGTGGTGCCAGCCACATAAGTCAACAGTCTTGGAGGGGGTCTGCCATACAAAGCATGAAATGGTGACAGCCCAGTTGAAGAATGCACAGTTGTATTATAGCACCATTCTGCCATAGGTAACCATGAAGAACAACTCTTGGGTTTGGAGCTACAATAAGCTCGTAAATAAGCCTCAACAGCTTTATTCAAAGCTTCTGCTTGACCATCAGACTGCGGATGGTAAGCTGAACTCATTGCCAAAGTTGTTCCTTGCAGCCTAAAGAGTTCTTTCCAAAAAGAACTTGTAAAAACCACATCACGATCAGACACTATGGTTTTAGGCAGACCATGAAGCTTAAATACTCCAGAAAAGAAAACATCTGCCACTTTAGAAGCTGTATATGGATGAGCTAATGGAAAAAAATGGCCAAACTTTGTCAGTCGATCAACCACAGTGAAAATAACTGTCATGTTACTAGAAGAAGGTAATCCCTCAATGAAATCCATAGCAATGTCAAGCCAAGGATCTTGAGGGATGGGCAAGGGCTGAAGTAACCCAGCTGGAAGCACATTTTCTATCTTATTAACTTGGCAAACCTGACACTCCTTTACTAACTGCTTCACATCCCTTCTCATTTTAGGCCAAAAAAATTCTGACCTTGCTTTTTGTAATGTTTTATGGTAACCCAAGTGGCCTGCTTCAGGACTGTGGTGAATAAACTGTAATATCCTCTTCTGAAAAGAGGAACCAGGAACAATTACAATCTTCCCTTTTCTGAGCAATAATCCTTGCTGTAAAGTAAATTCCTTAGGAACCTGTGTACCATGTTGCAAGTCATTAATCATGGCAGAAATTTCTACAGAGTGAACATAACTGTCCTTCAATTCTGTCAACCAAACTGGAGTGGGAAAAGAAATCAAGGCTAGAGTTGCTGAATCCTCCTCCATTTTCCTAGAAAGTGCATCAGCCACCTTGTTATCTCTTCCTTTCTTATATTCCACTCGAAAGTCATAACCCATGAGCTTTGTAATCCATTTCTGTTGAGCTTCAGTAGCTATCTTCTGTTCAAGCAAATACTTTAAAGCTTGCTGATCAGTTTTGATCTTGAAGGTTTGCCCAAGCAAATAAGGCCTCCACTTCCCTACTGCACATACAATTGCCAAGAATTCCTTCTCATATGTGGAAAGTAATAGTGCCTTTCCTTTTAAAACTTTACTAAAGAAAGCTATAGGCTGATTATTTTGCATTAACACAGCCCCTAATCCCACTCCTGATGCATCACACTCTATAGTGAATTCCTTGTTAAAATCTGGCAGCTTTAACACTGGTGGACTAGATACAGCTTTCTTCAACATTTTAAAGGCTGCCTCAGCTTCCAATGTCCACTGAAAAGCATTCTTCTTCAACAAATATGTTAATGGGGCAGCTATTGAGCCATAGTTTCTTAAAAACTTTCTGTAGTAGCCAGTTAGGCCTAAAAAACCCCTTAAAGACTTCACTGCTTTAGGAGTAGGCCATTCCACCATTGCTGAAATCTTCGTAGGGTCTGCTTTAACCCCTTCTCCCGAGATGATATGGCCTAAGTAGTCTACTTCAACAGCTCCAAATTTACATTTAGACTTCTTGGCAAATAAGGTATTCTGTTGCAAAACAGATAGAACTGTTTGTAAATGCACCAAATGCTCCTTTAAATCTTGACTATATATCAAGATATCATCAAAAAATACAAGGACAAATTTTCTAAGAAAGGGTTTAAAAACATGATTCATTAACCCTTGAAATGTGGCAGGTGAATTGGTAAGCCCAAAAGGCATTACCAAGAACTCATTGTGGCCTTCATGAGTTCTAAATGCAGTCTTAGAAATGTCTTCTTCCCTCACCCTGATTTGATGATAGCCTGACCTCAAATCAAGCTTAGAAAAATATCTTGCACCATGCAATTCATCCAAGAGTTCATCGATCACAGGGATGGGAAATTTATCCTTAACAGTTTCTTGATTAAGGGCCCTATAATCAATGCACATTCTCCAAGTGCCATAAGCCTTTTTAACCAAGAGGACAGGTGATGAAAAAGGGCTTTGGCTAGGTCGAATCACTCCATTACTCAATAAATCCTGCACAATCTTCTCAATTTCAGACTTTTGGTAATGAGCATACCTATATGGTCTTACTGAAACTGGAGTAGTGCCCTCCTTTAATACAATCTGGTGGTCACAAGCTCGATTAGGAGGTAAACCAATTGGTTCTTCAAAAACAGTTGGAAACTGTTGCAGCACTTCCTCAACTTCTGGTAAAACTTCAGCTTTAGCTTGTTTTTCATCAATGGCTACCAATTGTAACAACCATCCCTCTTGTCTCACAAAGGAAGACTTCAGCATTTTTACTGCAGGTTCTACTTGGACTTTTTCAGACAGCAGCCCTTGTAGAAGTAATTTCTTACCAGCAACTTCAAACTGCATGGACATATTATTAAAATCCCATTGGATAGGACCCAAGGTTCGAAGCCATTGGACCCCCAACACTATGTCACAACCTCCCAATGTTAATACATGAAAAGGAACCAAAAATTTAGTCCCCTGTACCCTTATTGTTTCCTCACATCTTCCTTGAGTAGCAATTTTAGTGCCATTAGCTACCTTAACTTGAAGATTGCTATCTTCCATCAATTGTAATTTTGCTGCTTTAACTACCAATGGATCCAAGAAATTGTGTGTACTTCCTGAATCCACAAGAATCTCACAAGAATATGAACCAATTTTGCCCAACAACTTCATGACATTACTGTTAATACAACCAGAAATGGCATGAATGGAAACTTCAAGTTCTTTTGATTCTTCCTTCAACACATTTTGCTGTTCAGGCAGTAACTGTGCCTCAAGTTCCTCTACACTCTCAATGACCTCTTGATTCTCACAAGGATCACCATGTAAAAAATACACCCGAGAACTCTTACACACATGATTATGATTCCATTTCTCAGAACAATGGAAACATAGCCCCTTCTTTCTTTTTTCATCCATCTCCTCAGGATTGACTTTCCTTAATGGAAACAAACCCTTCTGGCCTCTACTCGATGAATCTACAGGTCTTTCATTGTAAACTGGCCACTTATCAGCAAAATGACTAGTTGGCCTCCAAGACTTCCTTGAAGACAACACATACTCTTCTTGCAGTTTAGCTAAACCAAAGGCAGCTCCAAGATTTAATGGATTGAACATCTTTACAGGTATGCGAATCTCATCCTTCAATCCACTAATAAAATAGCTCATTTTATGTTTTTCAGATAAACCTTTGAGCCTATTAGCCAAGGCTTCAAATTGTGAAGTGTACAAACTTATTGAAGTAGTTTGCTTCAGCCTAGTCAATGCCTCCATTGGATCATCGAACATTGATGATCCAAATCTCCCTTGTAAGGCAACCACCAACGATTCCCATGAATTAAACTGCCCTGAGTCCAGTGCATTCTGATACCACACCAATGCCTCTCCTTGCATATGGTGCGAGGCTACCATCAACTTTTGATGGAAAGGTACTTGAAAGCAATCAAAGTATTGATTTGCTTTAAAAACCCAACCCGAAGGATCAGTTCCACTGAATTGTGGAAAGTCCAACCTAAGACCTCTTTGAAACACAGCCCTCTCCTCATGATTTCTAGGCTCAGTAGATACCTCACGATCTCTAAATGAATTAACATTTATAGACTCAACCAAAGAACTTAAAACATTTGCAAACTGATCTAACCTCTCTGTTATACCAGCAATTGCCTGCTGATGACCCTCCAGTTGCTTCTGAACTAGATCTTGTTGCTTCTGATTTCCTTCTTGAAGACCTTTCAACGCAGCACGCGTACCCTCTGCCATCAGAACTCCTTGTCCAAGAATCGCCGACTGCTGATACCACTTGTAAAGGTTCTGCAAGAACCTTCTGCACTCACAAACTCTCACACGCGGAAATGAACCAAATCACTGCACCAATGAACTCAAGAATGGATAAGCAAGATTCAATGGTGAATCTTGCAGAGAACTTCGAGGAGCTCTCAACCTCCAATTCACTAAATCAAGGACTCAAAAACTCAAGATGCATTACACGGAGATGGCTACTGCTTTTATAGTTGCAGAAGCATGAACTGAATTCTAAGAATTAAAACACACCGTTTAACTACTAAACCAAAACGCAGAAAGTTAAAGCATAAAACGAACCCTTACATTTTTAAGCTACATACAGCATTCCTTACTAATGCAAAACGCACCGTTTTATTAAAGGAAATACTTAGTCTAAACTGCAAGTCGTTCTCCTCCATTTTCCCATATCTTCAAGGTTGTTAAAACCGTTATTCTTCTTCTGTCATCCGATACTCTACTGCCTCTGTCACACAACTTCTCCACAAACCTCTCATTACCCACCTTCCTCCTCTCAAGGCTTGCCCCTCCAGCACCCGTAACATCAAAACTCTTTTACTTTATGTGGGGCCTCTAGCAAGGCAACAACGAATTTAGTTTCTCCCAAATAATCACTAATCGTCAGCAAGCGCGCGCTGTAGTCTACGAAACGTTATCTGAGTAGAATAATCTACGTACGGGTCCCTTAAAGAACGGATTCGTACGTGATCTCAAATATGTCTACTGTTTGCGATGTTCTTCTTCGATACGTAGTCTCGGACTATTTTTTTTTTAATTAAACAACCATCTTCATTTGAGACAAACAATTACAGACATTTATCAAATCATAAGGTTTGAGAAAGAAAGTCTAGAATACAATCCCAACACATCTCAATAGTCTCTACTCTCCAGCCCTATTACCCTCTCTATACACAAGTAAAAGAGCAACTTGTAAAACACCTACACAACCTTTGCACTTCAGAAAATAAATTACCAAGCATGAAATTCGACATATTATATTGTCGAAATCAACTTATAACAACTCTTCATAAAAAACAGCCCACTCATTTCCTGACTTCAAATCAATTTATTAGCTGTACCTTCAGGAAACACCATGACTTTCATAATATCAGCCACTAACATTGGATTGAAGAGAGTCTTAAGCTTGTGAAAATCCCACCCGCTATTGTCCTCTCAAAGAATTGAAGCCACTACCTCCTCCCTATTCAACACTTCTTCCCTGATTCCAATACCCAAAGGCCTAGCTATAACCTGGAACCCATTGATCATGTCATAACTTTTTCGTCTTCCCATCGCCAACATTAATCCATATACATCCCTCCCTCAACCATCTCTTAGCCACCCAAATACCCTTCCATTTATATGATGGACAATGCCCCAAGCTAGATTCCATAAAGTTGGACTTAGAGAAATACTAAGCTTTGAGAAGTTTATGCAAAACAGATTCCTCATCCTGCATTAATCGCCACCCTTGTTTGGCAAGAACACCAAGATTGAAATTTCTAAGATTCTTGAAGCGCATCCCTCTTCTACTCTTGCCCTCACACATATTACGCCAACTAACCCAATGAATTCTTTTTTTCCTCACTGTTTTGTCCCCACCAAAATTTAGATATTAGACCCTTTAATTCTGAACAAAAACTTGAATGCAATAAAAAATAACTCATTGAATAAGATGGAATCGATAGTGCTACAGCCTTTAGTACGTTCTCCTTGCCCAATTGGGACAACAACTTTTCCTTCCAACTTTGTAATTTTTGCCAAACCCTTTGCTTAATAGACTGAAAGGCCCTTGATTTTGATCTATCCATTATAGGAGGCAACCCAAGATACTTCTCATACTGCTGAATTTCTCCATTACCCCAAAGTAATCGAATCGCCTGTTGTAACTCCAACCCCACATTACTACTAAACACCATTAAGGTTTTCTCCTTATTAATTTTCTGCCCAGAAACACTCTCATAAACATCTAACACAGCTTGCACCCTCCTATTTTCCTCCACATTCGCCTTACAAAAAATACCACTATCATCTGCAAAAAGCAAATGATTAATATCAGGGGCATTCCTGCAAATTTTCAGACCAAAAATATCATTTCTTAACCTAGCTGCAGTCAATAAAGCAATAAGCCCTTCAATATAAAAAAGGAAGAGATAAGGGGACAAAGGATCCCCTTGTCTCAACCCCCGAGTAGGCAAAATTGGTACTTTTGGTTCACCATTGACCAAAATTGATAAAGAGACAGTTTTAACACCGTACATCACCAACGAAATGAAACCCGACTGGAACCCCATAATCTCCATCACCTTTTGAAGAAAACACCACTAAACTCTGTCGTCGGCCTTACTCATATCCAATTTCAAAGACATATACCCTTGTTTCCCCATTTTTTTATGCTTTAAGAAGTGCACCAATTCATAGGAAATTAACACATTATCCGTAATTAAAAGATCCGAAACAAAAGCACTCTGACTTTCACCAATTATGCTAGGCAAAACAACTTTCAAATGATTGGCAATAACCTTAGAAATAAGCTTATAGACCACATTACACAAGCTAATGGGCCTATAATCAGCAACAACAGCAGGGCATTTGTTCTTTGGAATGAGACTGATGTATGTATGATTAATAGAAGGAGGAAAAGCACCTGAATTCAATGCATGAAGCACAGCTCCCTGCACAGATGGTCCCACCACATGCCAATATTTCTTATAGAAAGCTGGAGACATTCCATCAGGTCCACGAGCCTTAGATGGGTTCATTTCAGACAAAGCACTTTAGCTTTAGTAAATCTCTGACTTAACTCAACATTCATATCAGGTGTTACTCTACCAGCAAGAGCTTCTAGAAAATCAGTAGAGCCCCTTGGATTAGAGCTCGCAAAAAGATTCCCAAAATAATCTAACAAGACCTGATCCCTTTGTGCACCAACCTGCCAAACCCCTTCCCCATCTTTTAAACTTCTCAATCTATTCTTTCTTCTTCTCTAAAATGCCTTCATGTGAAAATACTTTGAATTTTTATCCCCATCTTTAAGCCACAAAGCTTTGGACCTTTGCCTCCACATTACCTCATCTCTCTTTAACCATTTCTGAACATTTTCATGTGCCCTTGTATGATCTGTTTGTAATTCCCCTGCTGGATCAGAAGCACTCAACAACTCCATGTTCTGCCTAGCCAAGTATAATTGCTTTTGTACATTACCAAAGCAATGTTTATTCGAAGTATCAAGTTGCTTCCCGCACTCTTTAATCTTGTTTATAACCTCAACCATACCATACCCCTTCACCTCTCCTTCAAGAAGCCGTAATAATCTCCTCACATTCCAGCTCTCCTACCCACATTTCTTCAAACTTAAACTGTCACCTAACATGAGTGTGCCCCCCTTCCCCTTCAGTATTAACCTATATAGGAACATGGCTTGAATAGGCCTCCAAACCATGTGTAGCCGATGCATTTGGAAAAAAACCCAACCATGACTGATTTGCCAAAACTCTATGAAGCCTCTCACTAGTACACATAGCCCCTCCTCTACGATTACTCCATGTAATAATTACCCTTAAACCCCATATCCTTTAAAGAGCAATCGTTGACCACATCCCTAAAAGTAGAGATTTACCAAAACGGTCGAGGCCTCCCTCCCCATTTTCATTGTGGTTTAACAGTTCATTAAAATCCACAATCACTATCCAAGCCTCACCATTATATATACCCAACTGTCGTAACATTTCCCATGTTCAAAAACATTGGCTAACGTCAAGGAAACTGTAAATACCCATGAAAAACCAAGACCCTTTATCAGGATCATCCTCAATCTGAGTATCAACATGACAATGAGAATAATTAAGAATTGATAATGAAATCTCCCTTCCCCACAACAAAGCAAGACCCCCCTTTCATCCATGACAATCAACAATGAAACAGTTCACAAAACCAATTTAAACTTGCATACCTCAAACTCGTATGCCTTCAAATGTGTCTCTTGTAAGAACAGGATATCGGAAGCTTCCCTTCACACCAAATCATAGAGGGTTCGAATGCGCCATGGGTTTCCAAGCCCATGGACATTCTAGCTCAAAATTTTCATTGGCGACGGCGGGGCTATTCAATAGCTGCCGCTGATCCCATGATAGCACCCTGAGAAGTTTAGGTCGCATCACCTAGCTGAGGTGCCTCACTTGCTGGGTCTTCCATGGCCTCCATCAATACGTAGAGCCCTTCATTTTTTAGGAAAGGAGATTTGTGTAGTGCCCTCAATTTCAGAACGGGAAGTAACAGAAAGAGATGAAAGACACTTCCATTTTCTAATTGACAACCCATCAGGCCTTTCTATCTTCGTAGGACCCATGCGAACACTTTTGGTCCCTCGAATATTCTCATCCGCCGGATCTGGCCCATCTGGCACATTAATTAATTGGTTATTAATCAATCTGTTTGGTCTGGTGCAATTATTATTATTATTATATTTTATCATCTTTTTTTTTCAAATAAATTCATAACAAAAATTATTTAAATTACTAAATTAAAATTAGGTCAATTATTAATATAAATTATGTAACTAAATTATTAAAAAAATAATTTATATAGTCAATAATAATAAATTAGATGAAAATAATATATTAAATTATTAAAAATATTTTTAAAATATATATAGGAGTTTGGTCTGGTCCACACTTTTTAGGACCAAGACCGACCGGTTTAGAATTCAGTCTGGGTAGGTTCGAATGGATAAGTCCGGTCAGTCTGGATAGGTTCGAATGGATAATTTTTCCAATCAGGACCGACCAGCTTACACCCTCAAACTCTATCTCCCTCATTCTCCTCTTTCTCTCTGCTCTCTCTCAATTTATATTATATTTTATGTATTCTATCATGGTATTAGAGTCCTTTGCTACCACCAAGTTTGATCCTATGCATTTTTTCTTTTAAAGTTCTTCAACATAATTTACAACTAACAAAATTTTCATTGTTGTTCAACCATATTTCATCTCAAATCAATGCATTTTGAGTACCTTTACTAGCTGTGAGGATTTTTATTGGATTTTGGTCTATTGTGAGTATCGTTTGAAGTCTCAGCCTCATTTTTGGCCTTTTGATTTAGTCATAGTCACTACAAAAAAAAAAAAAAAAAAAGACTTTTTACGTCACTAAATTCTTTACAAAAAACACAAAACGCTTTCGTTTGTGAAAAGTCATTTTTCTTGTAGTGAGTTGACTAAGACATTATGTATATAGCCCATTGTCGGCTCAATTTTTCGGTCTATTTTTAGCTCATTGTTAGCTTTTGACTATTATCAATCCATCGTTGACCATAATTCCAGATTCGATGTTTCACCCGCCAATTGCTTCATCACCAACGTTGCTTGTATTATCTCGTTGGCAACCAATGTACAATATGAAGGCTACACTCATGTTTCCACCTTGAGTTTGAGGGGAATGAAGATATATAATATCAAATCAATGCTAATTTAATTATTATTCGGATTTGAATACATAATTATCAAATAGACTTTTTTTTCATAATTATCAAATCAAAATATTTCATTTTCGAAGATACTCCCCTTGTCTCATCTCCATGTAATTTTCATATAAATATGGACTAGTGCTTTATATTCAATTACACTTAAGAATAGTAAAGATATAACCCTCAAAGTCTAACTCTCTCATTTTCCTCGTTCTTTCTTCTCTATCTCAACTTATATTATGTTTTATGTTTTCATCATGGTATTAGAGCCATTGACTAACACCAAACTCAATCCACCAAACTCAATCATGTGGATTATTTCATTTAAACTTTTCTTGTAGTTTTACCTCATAACATTTGCATCACCGTTCAACCATTTTTAATTTAAAATCAATATAATTGGAGTATCTTTACTAATTGTTAGCATTTTTTATTGGATTTTGGTCTATTGTAAGAACTGTTTGGAGCCCCAAACCCATTTTGGCCTTTTGATTTGGTGCTATTAATGTTGACCAAAGTCATATGTAGCCCATGGTTGACTCTGCCCCATTATTAACCCATTGTTTGCCATAACTCCAGAGTTGATATTCTAGTTGCCAGTCGCTTCATCACCAACAACAATTTTATCATCTCATCGGTGATCAATCAACATACGATGGCTATACTAAAATTTCAAACTCAAGATTTCAAAGTTCTTATCTTGAGTTTGAGGGGGTGTTGAATATGATATCAAATCAATAACTTCACTTGATTATGATCCTGATTTGATTATATAATTATTAAATCAACTTATTTTATTTTCATAGTTACCATATCAAGGGATTTTATCATCTCCATGTAATTTTTTTATACTTAGGGATCACTGTTTTGCATAAATTACACTTGAGAATAATAAAGATCTAGCCATCAAAGTTTATCTTCCTCATTCTCATCTTTCTCTATTTTCTATCTCAATTTATGATGTATTTTATATTTTTTTTTATCACTTATTGATTTGATATTATCTTCAACATCCCCCCGCAAACTCAAATGGGAGAATTTTGAAATCTTTAGTTTCAAAGTTGATTTTATCCTTAATATTGTTGATTTATTGTCGATGAGATGATGAATGTAGCGTTGGTGAAGAAGCAACCAATAGCTGGAACATCAAATTTGGATTTGTGTCCAACAAAAAATTTGATAATTATATAATCAAATCAGGATAATAATCAAAATAATATGGATTAAATGAAGGTATTGATTTCATTATTATCTTCAATCTCAAAAAAAATTTCACTATTTCTTTTTAGTACTTGCATATATTTTCATTGATTTGAGTATAGTTAATTAATCAATTAATTATTGGTTTAGTAAATGATCAGTAGTAGGATGGTAGTAACCCTATCATTTTCCTTGATTATTTGGAAGTTCGAGGTACATATATGTGGTCGAAAGTTAGCTTCATGAAAATCTTTTTTCTCTGTTTTTTATGACAATGGTGTATGAGTATTCTTGTATAAATTGATTGATGTTAATTAATTTGTAATTTGGAGTTACCAACACGTACACCGCACGTGAATATTATATATCCCCGATTGTGCAAATGATCTCAATTTGTTGGTGTAGGTAAACCATGTTTCCAAAGTACATGAAGTTGAAGAATTGATAGCAGATGTGAGAAGAGAGTTGTTAGCCCCTGCAAATCAACCTTCCGAACAGTTGAACATCACTTATGTACTTTAGCGCTTAGGGGTGGCGTACCACTTTGAAAGGGACATCGAAGAAGCACTCGAACGTATCTATGCATCATCGGGTGCGAGTGATGATGATGATCTATACAATGTTTCCCTTCATTTTCGACTACTACGTCAACAAAGATTTTGTGTTTCATGTTGTAAAATTTTTTTAGTTTATTTTAAAGAGAAATGCTTGGTAAATAAAAAACAATAATTCTATTTGAATATTAATCTCTCATAAATAGTCATTTAATTAGATGCTTTTGACAAATTCAAAGGAAAGCTTGAGTGCCAACGTTCCAGGCTTGCTAGCCTTTTATGAAGCCACACATCTTATGGTGCATGGAGAAGAGATCCTTCTCCACTACTGTGAATAGCTAGCAGCTTTAGTACATTTATGCTCTTAAACATCCTTCATTTAACCACAATCTCAACTACATAAACTAATCATAATAGAGTTGAAGAAAACTTGAAAAGAAACATCATTTTTTTGTGAAAACATAGCATAAACAGCGAGAGTAGCTCTCCGTAAACCAAAAAATTCTAATCAAACCTACTAGTTTGAATAAAATCCTTGATTTCTTATTTAGGCTATTAATCTTGAACAAAAGTGTTAAATATAGTCAAAAAATGATTCAAACTTAATATTAAAATCAGAAGATCTTCTCAATATTAAAAAAAGTAGAAATAAATATCAATATTCAATAAGCCTACATTTAACATGACAGCAACCAATTACCCCAGCATGAAAAAAACCTTGCACCATAGTATTTGGACATAAATTTCTTTTACTTCCAACGTTATATTATTAGAATATGAATGAATGCATGCATACAACCATATCCTTGTAATTCGTCAATATCTAATACATTTTCCTTTTCTGTATCACACTGCTTCAATCAAACATGAGTGTATGGAAACACAACATTGCCTCATCCCACCATTTAAAATTGACCACATATATCCTAATAACAACATGATCTAAGAAAACAAAACGGAAGCAAAAGCTAATAATAAGATATATGTATATCTTATATATATGTATACATATATAAATATATGTATATATATATGAGAAATCAATATTATATATATATATATATATATACATATGCATATTGATGGATATGTATGAAGTTATATAGTTTGTTATCATGTTGGAAGTATACATATGCAATCTTTTTTGCCTTTGATGCTCCTACTTAGGTAGGGCGTCAGAGTTTTGTAATTGGCCTTGACATTCTCTAATCAATAACATCTTCTACATTGGATTCTTAATTTGCCTAAGACAAAATAAAAACAGAGGAATTTTCAGTTGTATAGTTACCCTATACAATCTCCAGTTGGTCTCAAAGACTAGAATCAAGGAATTTCATTCTTTGTTAATGGGTAGAAATCAATAGAGTCAATACAAGATATGCTCAAGGTTAACTTATACTGGCAAAATAATTTGATAATAAAGTTGGAGGTCAAAGGGTTGCACGTACACAATCACCAGCCATTAAAAATAAAAATAAAAACTCCATATCTACCACCATTGATTAATTTTAATGTCAATGATTCATTAGGGTGCAAGACAATATCTATGTGTATTGAACAATTAAGTGGAAATTATATATTAAAAAAAGGGACGATGCAAACAGTGACTGGAAAAGGATCTTCAAAGGCAAAAAGAGATAAATTTCATCCTTAAAACGGAGGTGCTTAAACATAGATGATGGGCATGAGCAAAAGGACACATTTGTGAGCAATAGCTTGATAACACACCTCTTCATCATGGTAGCTTTTGTCCTTGACATTGCTCCGAGAAATTAGAGCTTCCAAAATCTATACACAGTGCAGGAGTGCCCTTTAGATATTCAACCTGCCAAATACAGATGATACACACAATCATGAGCATCCTTAACATAATTTACAGCAAACAAAATAGCAAATGCTGATGCTCCACCCACATACCAGACAGAACTTGGATTCAGGTAGGTTAAGGATAATATAATTATTCTGGATTTGGTTTTAAGTGGGAACTAACTAAATAAAATGAGATAATACTTTTTTTGAGACAAAACCACTCCGAGTCGGAGTCGGAGTCGGAGTTTTTTCCCATGGGAGTCAAACTTGGAGTCAAATGTGGAGGTGGAGGTGTACCAACTCCGACTCCACTACGCTCTGACTCCAACTCTGACTCCACAGACTCATACATACTTAAGCAGTTCATGAAATTCCATACTATTATGGGAAGAAGCTACAGTGCAAAGTTTCTAAAAAAACAAAATATTTATTTTCCTATGCCTAGAAGATGACAGTAACAATACATAGGGGTTTTTACTTATCAAAAAAAAAAAAATGCAAAGGGATTTTGGACCATTCTATGTAATATTGCATCTCTTTTATAGCAACAATGAATATGTAAATCTGTACATTGTGGTGCTACTCATGGGTGGTGACATGGAGCACCCCGCATGGCTTATTAATTGCATATTAGGTAGGATTAATCAATGCATCCATTAATCACCAAAATGCTTATATTTCTCCTTTCTTTTTTCTTGTTTTCTTTATTCACCCTACCTCGACACCCTTATGCGAAGCCTAGTTCCACGTGGCCTAGAGTGGACAGGCAAGTGGAAGTCGCGAAGAGCCTTTGATACTCTGATGAATAGGGAAGGGGGGACCGAACGGCATGACCCCGAGGGTTGAGCAGGATAGGGAGACACGCCGTATTTTTTGCGCCACCCTAGGAAGCCATGCCGCATTAAAATAACCTGACCATAGGGACTACTGGAAGGACACATCCTCTTGACACAAGGAGTGGGCAGCTGACCTTAAAAATCAGGTATAAAAAGTGAATCCCCAAGTACTAGGAGCTCTCTCTGAATTCTCAATACTCTAGCACAAAACTCTAAAACGATACTGAATTTGGGATTGGAGACTCCACGGCCACCACCACGGCCCCCATCTCGCGGTATTTTCTTCGTGTTCATGGGCCCATGACCAAAGACCTGAGTTGTTGAAAACCCGATCCAAAGGCATGTGAAACATGATGTTAACATAGGCTCTTTTTGTGGGATCTTCATAGACTTTACATGTCCTTAGCATGCCTACAAAAACCCATCCTTAGAAAACTCGAGGGCAGGAGGAAGTGATGTCAACAAGCATGGAAGTTAGATTAGCAGCGATGGAGCAACTGGTGGAAAAATTGACTACTGAGGTGGGTGTCCTCCGAAAGGAGAACGAGTCACTCAAAGGAACAACCAATGAGCCAGGGCATGACGTAGAACCCAACAATAGCGAGCATGTTAGGTCCAGAAAAAACCGGGTTGGAAGGCGACTCAGACAAGGATAGGAGGAATATGCAGAACGAACTGCATAACCTTAAGGAAAAATATGAAGAGATGGCAAGGAAGATGGGCACCTCGTCATCGGTGGACCAGCTACTTACCAGCACGGGCTTGCCGTACAACAAAGAGGTGATGGCAATATCCTTATATTACATTTTTATATAGAAATCACTTCTATCGTTTTAATTAATAACCGATTTAATTTTTATTGAAAAATTATCGATTTTGAAAGAATTTTATCAATGTTAGTTTTATAAGGGTGTATGAGTGCCTCGTTCAGAGAATGGAGAGAAAAGAAAAGAACCGATTTTTCCAATTTCAATCTTATCCATTATTGTAAATAAAGTCCAATAAACCCACGCATTTGGAAAAAAATGGGACCTTGTCTCTTCATACAATTATGTTAAAACCTTTTATAAACACTAAAAGTAGATTTTGCTCTTTATAAATTTTATATTGTATATTAAACTAATAAAGATAAAAGGCAAGTGCAGAATGAGATTATGTGAAATAATTATTATGTGGAGATAAGATAAGAATATCACTTCATGTCTCGGTACCAACATTAGAAATGAAAAGGAGATGGATAAGAGAGAAAGTTATGTCATCATCAAGTGAACTCAAATATAATAAAAATACTAAAAAAAGAAATTCCAATATAATATTAACATATATATATATTTAGAAATATAATCATAAAGATTCACGTACGAGCACTCTTGCCAAAAAAAAAAAAATCATGCCAATGAGTATGCTTTTGGCAATTAAGAGCATTATACCATCTTTATAAATTAACGACTATATAAAAATAAAAGTTTTGATAGTGAGCGAAAAGATTAAAAACAGTTATAAACCAAGAAAATTTCAATAAAAGTTGAATTTTCAAAAGAAAAGATAAATATGATCATCCAAAAAAAAACCAATTACATAAAACCTATTTGATACTTTAATATTTTTTTATTGATTTATTTATTTTTTTAAATTATGACCTTTTATTTCTTTTAAAAAATTCTATTTAAAATATTTTTGTGAGGCCTTCTTTTACTAATTAAATTGGCCAAGTTGCCTAATACAAGAGCCGGCTTATATAATGTAGACAGCTTAAGTATTTGCGTATATATTTATATAAAGAATTTGTTGGCCCGAGTCATGTAATTAGCCAACTATAGAAATCTTAAATGTAGGAATCCCTTCAATGGTCATGAAACATAATTATTGCCGTAAATACTGTATAGACGAAGGATAGCTTCCAAACACTACAAGAAAAATAAGTTTTTATGATTAATTTATTGTAACAAAAAGACTATTCACAACCAAAATTTGTGATGAATAATAGTTTCTTGTATATGTATATATATATCTTGTACATGAAATAATACATGAAAATCACGGTTTGACAGAATTGCAAATTAGTCATGAGTTTGAAAAGTAGACTTATGTACTTACGTAAGTATATATTTATATAAAGAATTGCTAATTAGTCAGTTTGAATAAATAGAGTGAAGACTAGTTGATATTCAAATTAGGATCAAAATGATATTTAATTAGCATCTTATAATTCTGGACGTTAAACGCGTACATTAATTAATCAGTAATGTTATATACATTCCTGTAGTATTGTACTGTTTAGGGGTGTGCATCCGGACCGGATTTTTGTCTGGTCCGGTCCGGAAATCCAGATCCGGGTGAATCCGGGCGGATAACCGCCCGGATTACACCCGGGTAGTTTTTATAAAACCCGGATCCGGTTTTATAACTCGGTTATCCGTAACCGGGTTATTACATCCACTTTTTTTTTTCCTCCCCCGAAAACGGCACCGTTGCTACTTGCTAGATTGAATCTATCGCTGTTGAGAGACATCTTGAATCCTCTTCACTTTTCATTCCCTCTCTCAACTCTGTCTCAGTGTCTCTCATCTCTCGCCGCTCGTCTCTCAACTCTCGAATCCTCTTCAGTAAATCAATCGTCTCGTCTCTCGTTTCAACTCTCGTCTCTCGTATTTCAACTCTCAAGTTTCTTGAATCCAAAACCCTAGTTGTGCCATTGCGATTGTGAAACCAACGGTATGTTAATCTCTCTCTCTCTCTCTCTCTCTCTCTCTCTCTCTCTCTCTCGGTTTAGTTGGATTCCTTTTTTCTAGATTTGTGTTTGATTTTCGCTTGGGTCTGTTTGGATTTGTGGTTGATTTTCGCTTGGGTCTGTTTGGGTTTGTGTTTGATTTTCGCTTGGATCTGTTTGGGTTTGTGTTTGATGTTCTGGGTTTAGTATTTTGTGGTTTATATTATGATTTTTTCTGGTGGTGTAAAATAAACCCGTTTGTAAAGTAAAATAAACCCATCATTTGGTAAAGTAAAATCACAACTAACAGCTAAAGATATATTCATGCATGAACCAAATATAAAGTTGCGACTATAACTAAGAACCCACATACTGCCTTGTTGTGATGATGGAGGTTGCGTTACCAAGATAAATACTATAACTAAGAACCCACGGATGCACACCCCTAGTACTGTTCCTGCTGCATACTCATTATAAAAAAAGTGAAAGTTTTTATTAATTTTTTTTTTGTAGATACTAAATTTATATATATTTTTTAAATATGCGTGAATTGTATATTTTAATAATGTAAATATTATTTCTCTTAATTAATTTCATAACATACATGAGATGGATCGTTCAACATGCATGTGAGATATTAGTTTAGAAAAATCTAGTTGCAAATACAACTGCGCAGTAATATGTACACCAATCTAATATGATTGGTCAAAAAGTAGATTTTATTGAAAATAATGCAAATTAAAATTTTGACTATGAATGAATCAATATTGGTATGTAGATTAATACTCAACTTTGCTTGTATGTATTAAAACTCATCTATAGACGGCAACCTAGACAAGGCTTGAAAACCAAACCAAAGGTAAAATCTAATATGAGTTTTGCTACGCACAAATAAAGTCTCTTACTAATACTGATTCCTTCATATTCAAAATTTAAATAGCACTGTTTTCAATAAAATCTACTTTTTGACTAATCATATTAGATTGATGCACATATTAGTGCGTAGTTATGCTTACAACTAAATTTTTTCATCTAATATAATTCTATTAGGTAAAAGTGGTTTGGTACGCCAAACCTTGTGCACCAAACCGCGTACTGACATTGACCTGCATTTTCAATTAGAACAAAAACAAAAAAGAAGAAATGAAAAAATGAAAGGTAAAAAAAAATGAAGATGGTACTTTATCTCGCGATCACTTGTAACTAAGGTCTTTTAGCAAGAAAAAAACCAGCCAACCATGATTGAGATACTTACAAATTGAATTATTCAGCAGACCAAACCCTAAAGAGTAGCCCTACAACTGCCAAAAATTCCATTGCAGCAGCCACATGAAAAAGCCACTATCTAACCCACTAACATGGACAAAAGGACTAACCCGGACAATAAAAAATAAATAAAAATACAATTGGAAGCAGAGGAATAACATGGAAATGGAAATTAAGCTAAAATAGATGCCCAATCAATCTTGTACAAGGGGTACTTTTGCAACAATATGAGTAGGAACCACCACAATTTGTTCAAGTTTGATTAAGTGGAGACGGATTTCCTCCAAACCGTTGGCAATCGGGCCCACATCGACTCTGATTCATCATCCGTCGTCCATTTCCACTAGCCTTCATCCCAAAGACTACTCGACCTTGACCTCAATCTTCCTCCACTGGAGGTTGCCTGATTTCTTCAAATTCTATGTGATTGCAAGAGAAGATCTAAGGTTTCCAGACGTTAGATTCAGTATCCGAGTTTATTTCTTGATTTTTTTACCTTTGTTTCGTGTTCCGATCGAGTAAGAAAGTGGATCTCATTGGTTTGGAGAAAGCTAGTTGACTTGTGGAACGGATTTGCCGATGATGACTGCTCCGTCTTTGCACATAGATAACCAAGCTCTCCCTCATTTTTGCAAATGAGATATCTATCTAGACTTTTCACTGTTGTTCAGCCATTTTGCAACTGAGCTTTATTTGCTTTGCATTTTTGTTTTTTCTATCTTGATGTGAATTTTCAGAGCATGAAAACGAATCGTTTCATTAAAAGAAAACTCCATGTCAGCT
>QGSO01001436.1:0-12440 GCA_011037825.1 Carya cathayensis
ACCTACTAAAAAGAACCTTTTCAAAAGGAAAATAGTAGATGAGCAAGGGTGTCCCCTATGTGGTGCAGGAAGTGAAATTGTCATGCATGCTCTTTGGGAATGTACAACTGCAAATGACGTGTGGTCAGATTCTCAAAGTCTGGTTCAAAAATGAAACAGCACAGAACAAGATTTCCTTCATTTGTGAGAAAAATTAATGTCAAGACTGAATAAAAACCAGCTGGAGGAGATGGCAGTTGCATTTAGAAAGATATGGTTCAGGAGGAATGACTATGTATTTGAAAAAAGGCTTTCATGCCCAACAAGAATTCTTAAAACAGCAAAAGAGTGCCTTGAGGAGTTTCAGCAATCTCAAAGAATCCAGAAGAAGGAAGGTCAGGCACCTAGATCTAACTTAATGCAGAAAACCTAGAAAAACCAACAAGAGAGATAGTTAAGGTGAATTGGGATGCCTCATTGGATCAAAGGAAGAAAAGGATGGGAGTGGGAATCATAGTCAGAGATGAAGAGGGAGAGGTTTTAGTGGCTGTATGTGACCAAAGATAACATGTGCAGAATCCAGCAGTAGCATAGGGTTATGCACTGTGGAAGGCGATGGAGCTGTGTAATGAACTTAATATACAAAAGGCCATCTTTGAAGGTGATGCAAAGGCTGTTATTCTAGCAGCTTTGAGTAATGAGGAAGACTTATCAGTTGGTGGTTCATTGATTGAAGATATACGGTCTGTTCTAGAAAACAGACCAGATTGGTCTATACAATTTACTTATAGGAAACTGAATAATGTGGCTCATGTTTTAACTAAAGAAGCTTTAAGTTTAGAAGAAAAAAAGGTTTGGATAGAAGAAGCCCTAGCTTGTATTGCACCTTGTGTGGAAAAAGAAAAACATTGTACTGGTTAAAGTTTTTGTTAATGAAATTTTGAGGTGTTACTTTCAAAAAAAAAAAAAAAAAACATCACTAATACTCGATAGCTAACTACTGTTTTCAAAATAAATTTTGCAATATTTTCAAATCTAAAAGGTGGCAGTGACAGACGTTAATTCCGCTTGAATTCTTTTGTCTGGAAAAATAAATAAAGAAAAAGTAGCAAATAATTGTCCCGACGGGCCATGGTGGCCTCTCCATGAGAACAGGTACCATTTTTGTAAATCCATTTTTCCTTGTTGTATATCTATTTAAAAATTTTATTGTTTTAAGCGTTCAACATATTGTTAACGTAAAAACTTACCATTTCGACTATATTAAAAGTGAAAGCAATAATTGTCATTTTTTACGAGAAGCTGCGGAAACTAGTGGATATACTAATGTAATTAACATAAATTAATATATTAATTATATTTCGCTTTGATTGATTGATATATATTGGTATACTAATATATATTAATATTAATACTATATTAAATTACCATAATTTATTAATATTAAATCATTTTTATATAGTAATATTAATACTAGTACGAAGTGATTTAATATTAATATTAGTATTATATTAAATCACTTTTTATATAACATATTTTTTTATACAACATATTTTTTTATAGCATTTTTTTTAATGAAATTAGCACTTGATTAAAATTAGAAAATCGAACCGAACTGAATCGGTAAAATCGGAAGTATTGGTTTAGAAAGGTAACGGTGTGGAATCGGTTTTTGAAAATATAAAATTAGTATAACCGGTTTGGTTCTAAAAACTGTATAAAACCAAACCGAACCAGACCAGTTACACTGTTTTATTTATATTTTCTTCACACCTAGATATGAGATATAAGTTCGCATCTGGATGAGATATAAATGGTGGTAACTATGCATGTTAGTAATGGTGCATATAGTTTAAAAAGTTTGAATAAACAAGTCTTGGTATGTCATAACGCGAAAAAATAATAATAACGAACACTGTGATTTTACACTTAAAAAAAGACAACTTGACATGCATTTATTGAATATTTGTAACAATATTGTCATATCTTAGTTGATAGATTTAAGACAGGAGGTATTAGGGGAGATACATATTCTTTTCCATTCTCCATCTACACGGTGTCAGGGGAGATATGTGTTCTTTTCCTTTCTCCATCTATACGATCCCAATAACAACTAGATTACAAAAGGGTACATCAAACAAAATCCAAATAAATTACATAAATAATGATTTCAACAAAATAAATAATGAAAAGAAAAGTTATCCATAACAAGCGAATCTTCACATAAATAAGTAAAATTCCTGACTCCACACAAGTTGTGGTTAGCATCAAGTAGCACCATATTTAATTTCATCACTATATGTATTCATTCTACTAATCAACACAATGGACAAGACATATTTCTAACAAAGCCCTCACATCAATCTCCCTATTGTTGTTGGAAGAAGTTGCAGATGATCTGTTACTGTCGCTTTGCATGTGAAGAACAACTAAATAACATCCACATTGACTTCATCAAAATTTAATGAGAAGTACACTGGATTAACTATTAGATTCATCAAAATAATAACATAATATAATTTTTTTAATAATAATAATTTTAATTTTTAATTATTGAGAGAGGAAAATGAAAACTTCCTACTCATGCTCGTGCCTGGGCCCGCTTAGCACATACTCATGCCAGCATAGCTGCCTGGGCTCACAGCTATGCTAGCATCCTCTTATCGTCGGGAGGATAAATAGGAATAAAAAATACCTTTAGTTGGTAAATAATAACCTTTCAAATTTGAAGAAACTCATATATTTATTGTAGCTTAAAACTTCCCACTCATCTATTTGGCTAATTTAATGCAGCTGTGTTTTGATAAAATTTATCATATTTTAAATTTGACTAAACTTTTGATGAAGTAAATATCAATACTCTAAGTAGCCCACTATTTTTTCTTTTTTTTCCCAATTCAACCTGCAGCACTTTACCTCTTACTCGCATTTAACATGCTACCCTTTATCTCCACTTCAGTCTATTTAATTAATTATTTTATATATTTAACTCATTCAAACATTTTATTTATTTTTATTTTTTTGAAATAAATCAAACCTTAAGTGCTATACGCTTCATTTTGTTTAACGGACGACCAATGTCATGCTAAAGATTCAGCTGCTTTCCCTCAAGTCTGCACTAATGACGTCATTGGCATTGCCAACAAGTGTCGTTGGGAGAAATGAATAATTTCGAAGTTATCGTCAGTCCATTTTTTTTTTCTTGTTGTTTAAAATTATTAAAAATGTTATCAATAATAAATTTTTGTATTTAAAAAATTTTTTTTCGAAAAAAACACTCAAAAAATTATATTGAACTGCCAGTAACTTTGAGGTGGCTAAATGATGGGTTAAGTAGCATCACCTCCAGAAAATTGATCAAATACTTTTTAGTAACGTGCTTTTTTATTTTTAAGAAAATACTTTAACTATTTTTAATATATATTAGATATAACATATCATATAAAATTACGTTAATTTTTAAATTTATTTTTATATAATCTTATTTGTAAGTGTAGCACTGCTCAGATAACAACTTTACAAGCTGCTTAGCAAAATGGAAAAGGATTGGAAGATTAAGATTGTGTTTGGTTAGCCAACTCAATTGAACTCAACTTATCTCATCTAATCATTACAACTTTCTCAACTTCCAACACAAACTATAATAAACAATTCAACTTTTTCAAATCTCAATTTAACTTTTTTAAATCTTAAAATAATAATAATATTAAAAAATAATATTTTAAACTTTCATCTCAACTCATTCAAACTCAACCCACTATCCAAACAGGGCCGTCTCGTTTGGACACTTAGAATTTTTGTAAATAGTAATAAAATTATTTGTGAATAGTAGTGAAATAGTTTAAATAAATATATTTTATTGGATTTTTATAAATGAGAGATAAAATAGTTAATAAAAATATTATAATGTTAAATTTTATTTGGATATAATTTTTGTTTAAAATTTTCAAAAAGTTATATTGTTTTCTTTATATTTTTTAAAATTTGAAAAAGTTATAATGATTAAAAAGTAATGATTAAATAAAAAATTTAAAAGTTAAAAATATTTTATATTTAAGCGATATTTTAAAATATATATAATCTATGAGTCCAAGTATGCGTTAAAGTCCAAAAGAACTAAAAAATAAAAGAAAATTTCTATTTATTATCTTCTACACCACACACTACATATTTTTTTTTATCAAATGTTTGGTATATAGATAATGAGTATAAAAATTTAATTATTTTTAAAAAATAAATTCAAAAGATATTTAGATGTAATATATAATGTGGAAGATAACAAGTAATAAATCTCAAAATAAAAATATCACTTTAGAAATAAGATTGCACACTAGAAATAAATGAAATGAAAGCGGGAAACAACTGCCCCGATGTTGCCACTTCGGTGGTTTCTTCCCTTAGAACAGTTCAAGGCAATAATTGTCATAATTGATTAATGAGAGTCTTTTGAAAGACTTTTAATTTGCTCTGCAATTCTTTGAATTTGAGTTTTTTCAAAAGATTAATAATATATGTACAATTTTTTATAATTATATTTTAAAATAAAAATATTTATATAAAGTGACGTCAATTTTATAAAAATAATTCTCATTTAACATATAATTATATAAAATTTATAAAAATAATTGTATGCCTACAATTTTCTTTTTCGAAAACGAAATTACTGGGATTGTGTCATTCGACTCATTCCAGTGTCTTCTCCAATAGAAAAAAGTAAAGGCAACAATGGTCCTAATTGTTAGAAACCAAGTTCAAATTGTATTGTATGACCAATCTTGAGCCATTAATTTATACCTATCTTTAGCCATCAATGGTGATTTTAGGTACACCTACCCCCAATGGTGATTTTAGGTACACCTAACCTCCTTTGTACTCTTTACTATTGGATTGATGACAAGTGTCACAATCCTAACCATTCTTTGTACCAAGAGATCCCTATAAATAGAGGGAGTCCTCATTTGTGTAAGGCACCAAGAAATAAGAGAAAACAAAGTTCTCTAAACATTTCTCTCATATTCAAGATCTCTCTCTCTTTTGCTCTCTCTCTTTTCATTAGTTTTATAACACGTTATCAGCACGAAAGTTCTGACGATCTTGAAGCTAGTAGGCTTATACTTCAAGTAAGTGTTTCAATATATTATTTGTAGTTCCCAAATGAATATGAAATGTTATATTAATTATTATTACTTGATGAAACTCTATATTTATTCTCATGATTTTGTGAATATATTTCTTATTTACAAATATAAGCATACTTATGTTCCTGATTTATATACTTCAAAAAATGTCAAATCTTACCAAATTGGAATTCGTTGCTCTTGACATTTCTGGAAAAAATTATCTATCTTGGATACTTGATGCTGAGATCCATCTGGAAGCGATGAACCTGGGAGATACAATTAAAGAAGGAAATCAAGGGTCCCGGCAGGACTGTGCTAAGGCAATGATTTTCCTTCGGCACCATCTTCATGAAGAATTAAAAACTGANTTCCACTTCTGGTAGTAAAACTTTATAGTAAAAGAATCTTCTGATTCTTTTATGGACGTCCATATGAAAATCATTCGACTTATCGTAATTGATTTCAGATGATTAAGATAATCATGAAAAGCATACAAATATTTTGAATCATCAACATATTTGATTCAATAGTTGTATAATATCATCTCAAAGAGAAAGCTGATAGTTTTTCCAATAAGAGCTTTTGGCTCGAAATCATAGAAGTACTCTAAAGATATTCATAACCAGGTCCAATCTCTTTGTTTCTTTGAAAACAATTCGTCATTCTCTTCTAGGAATGATATAAATCCAATTTCATTCACTGCAGGGAATGATGTGGAACTAGTAGGACGTGGCTCATGATTTCTTAGCAAAATCTCATTATTTTGCTTAGCCATTAGAAGACCAGATATAAATTTAGAATATATTATGAACTTTTGCACTCGATATTGCTACTTCAGGAGCACATTCGAGACGTTCATTTTAAACATATATTCTTTAGTGGCTTTTCTCTATACACAATTTCAATTATGCAACTTCAGGTGCATAAATCATAATGAGCTTTTTGGTACACATATTGCTCATTTAAATTATCTCACAGAATCAATAGATTCTTTATTATGAGATACTCAATAAAATTATTGGTTTAAAGCGATCCTTCAGGGATGCTCAATTTCTATTCCAAGATAGATCTTATCATCATTTCAGAGCATTAATCCTTCATAGATGCTCAATTTATATTCCGAGATAAATCTCATCATCAATAATTCATAACAAGTATATAAAAATAAATAGAACTTGTATGAAAACTATGTGAATAAACATAGAATTTAATCAAGTAATAATAATGAATATAATTTTTAATACTCACATTAGGAATTATAAATAATATAGTAAAAAACTTACTTGAAGTAGAAGGCCACTATCTTCTCAATCAAAGAATCTCGTGCTTTGTTCACATCTGCTTCACCGTTCCTTTCTCTCTCTTTTTTTTTTTTTTAATTGATGGAGAATGGCAATTTCGATGCAACCTCAAGTTGGATGGATGTGGCTGACCATACTGGCGCTAGCCTGACTTTCACCGGCCATCAACTTGCGTTGCAAAGCTTCTGTGGCAAACTCATCCAGTATATCTTCCACGTTGTAGGCCAAGTCTCTGAGATCATCAAGCCAAGCTTTCACTGTCTTTTTAGTCTGTTGCTTCTCCTCTGCATCATCAAGCACCTAGATCTCAGCAACAACCAGATCTTTGGGAGCTTGGCTGGGTCTGTCACTGGTCCAGGAAGAGTCCTGTGTAGATCTCATCGCCGCTCTCCATACGTGGCCACAGCGCCACAACTCCAGCATCTAGCGCTGGACTTCTCCTCAGATCTGAATTAAAGTACACGGGGGTGGTACCAGATGAAACATGAAGGAATTTTTTAACATCTTCCTTGACAGGGATGTGACCCGTATACACATACTGGTTGGTGAAAGGCTTCTCTTCCATCAAACCCATTTGCTTCTTCTAAAGCTTTTGAGGAAGAATTCAGAGGTAGATCTAGGCTTTGATTGGAGAAAGATGGGACGAGAGAGAGAGAGAGGAAAAAGTTGAGAGTTGAAGAAGATGAGGCAGCTGTTGAGGTTAGGAGTTTCAGAATGGCGAGAGAGCAATTCGTGCTGATAACGTGTTATGAAACTTATGAATTTCATTAAATGTTATAGCGATATATATAGGAGTACAAAGGAGTTTCTATAACATTCTGGAGTATTCCAGAGTCGCTATGCATTTGACGACTAGCACTATGCATTTGACGGCTAGTACTATGCTTTTGACGACTAGATAAAAGTGGTCATACAATACAATTTGAATTTGGTTTCTAACAAATTTGTTATTATTGAGAGGAAAATGAAAACTTCCTACTCATGCTCGTGCTTGGGCCTGCTTAGCACATGGCTCACAACAATGCTGGCATCCTCTTATTGTTGGGGGAATAAATGGGAGTAAAAAATATATTTAGTTGGTAAACAATAACCCCTTCAAATTTGAAGGAACCTATAGATTTATTGTAGTTTAAAACTTCATACTCATCTATTTAGCTAATCTAATGCAGATGTGTTTTGATAAAATTTATGATATTTTAAATTTGACTAAGCTTTTGATGAAGCCAATATCAATACTTTAAGTAACCCAATATATATATTTTTTTCCCAAATTTAACATGCAGCACTTTACCTCTTACTCGCATTTAATATGCAACCCTTTATCTCCCCTTCAGTCTATTTAATTAATTATTCTATATATATGTGACTCATTCAAAGTTCAAACCTTTGTTTTTTTTTTTTTTTTTTTGAAATAATTCAAACCTTAAGTACTATACACTTCACTTTGTTTAACGCACGACCAATGTCATGCTAAAGATCCAGCTGCTTTCCCTCCAGTCTGCACTAATGACATCATTGGAATTGCCAACAAGTGTCGTTGGGAGAAATGAATAATTTCGAAGTTATCGTCAGTCCATTTTTTTTTCTTGTTGTTTTAAATTATTAAAAATGTTACCAATAATAAATTTTTGTATTTAAAAAAATTTAAAAAAGAAGAAAACACTCAAAAAATTATATTGAACTACCAGTAACTTTGAGGTGGCTAAATGATGGGTTAAGTAGCATCACCTCCAGAAAATTGATCAAATACTTTTTAGTAACGTGCTTTTTTATTTTAGAGAAAATACTTTAACTATTTTTAATATAAATTAGATATAACATATTATATAAAATTACGTTAATTTCTAAATTTATTTTTATATAATCTTATTTGTAGGTGTAGCACTACTCAGACAACAACTTTACAAGTTGCTTAGCAAAATGGAAAAGGATTGGAAGATTAGCTGTGTTTGGTTAGCCAATCAACTTAACTCAACTCAACTCATCTCATCTAATCATTACAACTTTCTCAACTTCCAACACAAAATATAATAAACAATTTAACTTTTTCAAATTTCAATTCAACTTTTTTAAATATTAAAATAATAATATTAAAAACTAATATTTTAAATTTTCATCTCAACTCATCCAAACTCAACCCACTATCTAAACCGGGTCGGTTTGGACATTTAGAATTTTTGTAAATAGTAATAAAATTATTTGTAAATAATAGTAAAATAATTTGAATAAATATATTTTATTGGATTTTTATAAATGAGAGATAAAATAGTTAATAAAAATATTATAATGTTAAAATTTTATTTGGATATAATTTTTGTTTAAAACATTCAAAAAGTTATATTGTTTTCTTTATATTTTTTAAAATTTGAAAAAGTTATAATAATTAAAAAGTAATGATTAAAGAAAAAATTTAAAAATTTAAAAAATTTTATATTTAAGCGATATTTAGAAAAATATATAATCTATGAGTCCAAATATGTGTTAAAGCCCAAAAGAACTAAAAAATAAAAGAAAATTTCCATTTATTATCTCCCGCACCAAACACTATATATATATTTTTTTAAAATGTTTGGTATATGGATAATGAGTATAAGAATTTAATTATTTTAAAAAAATAAATATAAAAGATATTTAAAAATAATTAAAAAAAGATGTAATATATGATGTAGAGGATGATGAGTAACAAATATCAAAATAAAGATATCACTTTAGAAATAAGATTCCACACTAGAAATAAATGAAATGAAAGCAGGAAACAACTGCCCCGATGTTGCCATTTCGGTGGTTTCTTCCCTTAGAACATTTCAAGGCAATAATTGTCATAATTGATTACGAAAAATATAATTGCAAGCATAATTGTGTATTAATCTGTGCACCAATATAATGTGATTGGTCAAAAAGTAGATTTTATTGAAAACAGTGTTAATTTAAATTTTAAGTAAGAATAAATCAATATTAATATACAAATTAGTGTGCAACTGTGTTTGTATATAGCAAAACTCGATTGATTAATGTCAGTCTTTTGAAAGACTTTTTTTTGTTATGCCATTCTTTGAATTTGAGTTTTTTCAAAAGATTAATAATATATGTGCAATTTTTTATAATTATATTTTAAAATAAAAATATTTGTATAAAGTGACGTTAATTTTATAAAAATACTTCTCATTTAACATATAATTATATAAAATTTATAAAAATAATTGTATGCCTACAGTTTTCCTTTTCGAAAAGGAAATTACTGGGATGGTGTCATTCCAGTGTCTTCTCCATTAGAAAAAGTGAAAGCAACAATGGTTCTAATTAAGGATGGCAATATGTCACACGACCCGTTAACCCAACACGAACACGACGTGATAATAGCGGGTTAGGGTTTAGCCTTAACGAGTTCGGGTCAAAACGGGTTTACCCGTTAAGACACGATTGCTTAACGGGTTGATAACGGGTCAACCCGTTTTGACTCGTTATAACCCGTTATGACACGTTAAGAAGGTTAAAGTTACAATTATACCCTTATACCTAAAAATAAAATTGTTAGAATTTCAATTTTGATATTTTTATTATTTGGATTGTAGTTTTGAACTTATAATTAGTTTTATAATTTTTATAGATATTGTGATTTTAACATTTATATAAAATTATGCTAAATTTAATCAGGTTAAAAAGGTTAATTTCGGGCCTATTCAACCCATTTACATAAATAGTTTAAAATGAGTTGTATTGTGTCTATTAACCTATTTCGTAATATTTTCTTAATTTTTTTGTTTACTTATAATAAAAAAAATATTTTGTAATATTCATTAATGGGTCAAAACAGGTTGACACGACACGACCCGTTATGTTAATAGGTCGTGTTAGGGTTTGAGATTTTGACACGATAAGGTTAACGGGTCGGGTTAGTATTGACCTATATGACCCGTTAACACGATTTGACACGATACGAACACGACTCGTTAACACAATTTGACACCCATAGTCTGAGTTTTTTCAAAGCAAAATTTCCGTCCTGGGTTGCCGACAAAGTGCCAGGGGTGGCCTACAACGAGCAAGTGGCCATCCATTGGTAGGCCAGATCAGGACTGATGGTTGTCCAGGGCCACCCGTGAATGGTATATATTTGAAAATTTAAAAATAATTAATTAATTATTTATTGTTAGGAAACATCATCTTCACATTAATAAGAAGACAATGATACTAATATCGATAGACAACCGATGAAATCAACCGATGGAGTGTAAATGTTTTTTTTTTAAATTTTTTTATTAAATCAATTTTTTTATAATTTTAAATAATTTTTTTGAAAAAAATCTATTCATAAATATTCACTTATGTAATCATTAAATAAAATAAAAAATAAAAAAATAAAATAATTCATTCGATCAACTTTGTCGGTCAACTTTATAGGTTCAACTAGCATTTTCCTTAATAATAAGCAGATTACGTACATCTATCAACTCATTTGTTTTATTTTGATTTTTATGATGAAGCATATTTTTTTTTAATTTATCATTTAAAACACATATATTTCATTTTTTTCTTAAAAAGATATTGGAAATATTTTTTAAAATAGGTTTTTTTGTTAGAAACCAAATTCAAATTGTATTGTATGACCACATTTAGCCATCAATGGTGATGTTAGGTACACTTACCCCCAATGGTGATTTTAGGTACACCTAACCTCCTTTGTACTCTTTACCATTGGATTGATGACAAGTGTAACAATCCTAACCATCCTTTGTACCAAGAGATCCCTATAAATAGAGGGAGTCCTCATTTGTGTAAGGCACCAAGAAATAAGAGAAAACAAAGTTCTCTAAACATTTCTCTCATATTCAAGATCTCTCTATCTTTTGCTCTCTCTCTTTTCATTAGTTTTATAACACGTTATCAGCACGAAGTCTCTGACGGTTTTGAAGCTAGTAGTCTTCTACTTCAAGTAAGTTTTTCAATATATTATTTGTAATTCTCAATATGAATATAAAATGTTATATTACTTGATGAAACTCTATGTTTATTCTCATAATTTTGTGAATGTATTTCTTAATATAAACATACTTATGTTCCTGATTTATATATGTAGAAAATGTCAAATCTTACGAAATTGGAATTCGTTGCTCTTGACATTTCTGGGAAAAATTATTTATCTTGGATCCTTGATGCTGAGATCCATCTAGATGCGATGAACCTGGGAGATACAATTAAAGAAGGAAATCAAGGGTCCCGCCAGGACCGTGCTAAGGCAATGATTTTCCTTAGGCACCATCTTCATGAAGAATTAAAAACTGAGTATCTCACGGTGAAAAATCCCCTTATTTTGTGGAATGATTTAAGGGAGAGATATGAGCACCAGAAAACTGTGATCCTCCCAAAAGCTCGTCATGATTGGATGCACCTGAGGTTGCAAGATTTCAAGAGTGTTAGTGAGTATAACTCTGCACTCTTTAAAATTAGCTCAGTATTAAAATTATGTGGTGAAAAAGTCACTGATGATGACTTGTTAGAGAAGACATATACCACTTTTCATGCCTCGAATGTGCTCCTGCAGCAGCAGTATCGAGAGCGAAAGTTCAAAAAATATTCTGAACTTATATCTTGTCTTCTTGTAGCTGAGCAAAATAATGAGCTTTTATTAAGAAATCATCAGTCACGTCCTACTGGTTCTATATCATTCCCTGAAGTGAATGATACTAGATTTACACCATTTCCAGAAGCAAATGGTGCATATTTTCAAAGAAACCGAGGACGAGGACGTGGTAGAAAAGATTACAGAAGTGGAGGTCCTAGAAGAGACCACACTAAAAGGGATAATAGAAGATATACACCGTACCACCAGAAGTGGTTCAACTCAGAGAAGGGCAAAGGTCCTCAAAATAAATCTTTAAAGAAAGATGAAGATGGATGCCATAGATGTGGTATGACTGGACATTGGGCTCGTACCTGTCGTACAGCTAAGCATTTGGTTGACTTATATCAAACTTCTATAAAAGAAAAAACAAAAAAGTTTGAAACAAATTTTGCTGAATCATCAGATGCTTTAGATAGA
>QGSO01001437.1:0-15798 GCA_011037825.1 Carya cathayensis
CATAAGCAACAACTCGTACCTCTTGCATAAGAATGCATCCTAACCCAAATTTGGATGCATCGCTATAAACCACAAACGACTTGTGCGGTTTAAGAAGTGCCAATATAGGCATTGTTGTCTGTCTCTTCTCCAACTCCTTGAAACTTCTCTCGCATCTATCTGACCAAACAAACCCAGTATTCCTCCTAGTCAAAGCAGTGAGAGGTCTGGACAACCAAGAAAATTCTTTCACAAATCTCTGAAATACCCAGCAAGTCCTAAGAAATTTTGAATCTCACGCACTGTTGAAGGACGTGGCCATGACTAAACAGCTTCCACCTTGCTAGGATCTACGGCCACACCATCTTGGGAAATCACTTGTCCAAGAAACCGGACTTCTTCCAACCAAAACTCATACTTGCTAAGCTTCGCATACAACTAGTGTTCTCTTAATTTGCCAAGCACCAGGCGAAGGTGTTAAGCATGCTCTTCCAGATCTCGAGAATAAATTAAAATATAGTTGATGAAAACCACCACAAAAGAATCCAAGTAAGGTCAAAATACCTGATTTATCAAATCCATAAAGGTTGCAGGGGCAGTAGCTAACCCAAAAGGCATAACTTTAAACTCATAATGCCCATACCTCGACCTAAAGGCAGTCTTTGGTATACCCTTATCTCTTATCCTCAATTGGTAATACCCCGATCTCAAGTCAATCTTTGGGAAAACAACTGCTCCTTGAAGCTGATCAAACAAGTCATCGATTCGAGGAAGAGGGTACTTATTCTTGATAGTCACCTTATTAAGTTCTCGATAGTCAATACACATCCTGAGAGTACCATCTTTCTTCTTAACAAATAAAACAGATGCTCCTCAAGGCGAAGTACTAGGCTGAATAAATCCCTTATCAACCAATTTTTACAACTGAGTCTTCAACTCTTTCAACTCAGCCGGTGCCATACGATAGGGAGCCTTGTGCATAGGAGCCGCTCCAGGTTCCAAATCGATAGCGAACTCCAACTCACAAACTGGATGTAACCCGGGCAAATCATCCACGAACACATCTGGAAATTCTTCCAAAACTGGGATATCGACTAGAGACTTCTTCTCAGATGGCATAGACACCACTTGAACCAAAAAGGCGTCCGCTCCACATGCTATATCTCTCTTTGCTTGAATTGCAGATATAACTACCGGCGTTTCCTTTAACTTACTTCCCAGAAATTCCAAGTAGTCTCCTTTTGAAAGTTGAAAGCTAATTACCCGACTTCTACAATTAATGTTTGCAGAATACCGGTACAACCAATTCATTCCAAGAATAATGTCAAACCCAAGCAACTTGAACACAATTAAATCCCCCTCAAGAGTCCTCCCACCAAAATTTAAAGGACAACCTAAAGCAACTTTAGAGCACCACACAATGTCACCATTAGGGGGAGTCACTACCAAAGATTGTGATAAGGGCTCCGTGACTAGATTGCACATCCGTGTAAAAGTGGTTGACATAAAAGACTGAGACTCCCCAGAGTCAAATAAGGTATAGGCATAAAAATCATACAAACGAACTCTACCTGAGGCAAACACATACACCAATGAAATTCAAAACAAACAACCCACACCAAGCATCAAATCCAAAGATTAAATTAGACTCATACCTATAATCACCCCAGCATCTTAAGTCTCTAGTGCCTCGTCATCAACTTCTTCGAGAGTAACAACATAAACTCGAGCTTGAACCACTTGCCTCTAGTTATTCCTACCACCACGTCGATCTCCACGACTTTCCTAAGTTGGATTAAGACACTCACAAGCAAAGTGCCCCGGCTGGCCACAATTGAAACACTAAGTCCCACACTGAGGGCACTCACCCTAGTGGGCTTTGTTACACCTACTGCAGACTGGAGTTCGGCCTCCCACATGTACACCAGAGGTTGCCTATGATCGGGCCCCTGTCCTTTGCACAAACTTCTGTGGCAAACCAGAACTACTCCCTTCACCAGCAAAACTTCGCCTCTTATGACCCGGAGGGGAGCCTACCACAAAACTATTCTCATAGTCCACAATGGTGGCCATATCAACTAACCTCTGAAAATTTGAAATCTAATGACAAGCTACCTCTCTGCGTATATTATGTCGCAGACCCTCCTATAAACGCTCGGCCTGCATTTCTTTAGTGGCAATGAGGCGGGTAGCAAATCTCCTGAGCTCCATAAATTTCAAGGCATATTGCTCAACCGACATATTTCCTTGGACCAAGTTACTAAATTTCCATGCCTTTTGTCTCCTCATAGAAACAGGAAAGAAACGGTCATCAAATTCTTTCTTGAAAAGCTGCTAAGATATAGCGGCAAATGACCCCAACTCCATCACCAAAAGCTCCCGCTTAGTCTTCCACCAATTTGCCGCATCACCTTGCAGCAGGTAACTCCCATGCAACACTTGTTGGCCTTCCGTGCAACCTTAAACTTCAAAAGTCCTTTATAGGTCCTCAATCCACCTTCTAGCCCGAAGTGGATCCTCTTCACCAGTAATGACAGGGGTCCTATGTGCTAGAAAGCCCACATAGGTGCACCCGACTTGAACTACTCTATTTAGATCTCCTGGTGGCGGCTGAAATCTTTGCTAAAGGAACTCCATCATTCTATTTAATGCCCTGGCCATGGCATAGTTCCCATCGCCTCATGGCAATTCATCCTCGGCCTCATGGGTCGGCCTTCTCGTTCTTACTATCTTCCTGCCATAGCATAACTTTTAACCCCACTAAAACTCCGGACAAAACAAACAAAGTAAAATAAAACCAAATAAAAATAAAATAAAATAGGTTCCATAAATAAAATAACGTAAGTTTAAATTGAATAAAATAAAATTAAATAAAAATAATTTCAAATTACAACTTTAAATTTTTCTGGTATTGCACCTATGGGACATGTGGTTTTACCCAAAGCTAAACCGCTCTGATACCACATGTGACGCCCCCAACTCCCATGTACAAAAACACAAAAATCAAGGCATCGGGATGATGACAATACGAGTCATGCACCCCAACGACAAGTGCTAAGTCTGTGCACAAGCAACACGTGTAAAACAAAAGATGCCGCAGATAAGTTAAAGTTAATCAACTAAGTACCAGAATTGTTAAAATATAGATTCGCTTAAACACAAGTGTACCTAAAATATTACAGTTATCCAGTAAAACATAATAAAACCATAAGACAAGAGTCAAAAGCGGGAAACAAATCCCGATATATGAGCAAGTGACACCAAATTACTCCTCCGACGGAACCGCATCCTCAGGTTTAACCTCCTCATCATTTGCATCAAAATCTACGGTACCACGGAATGGTACTGTAGGTAAGTAATAAATCAAACAACTCACGAGATAAAATATATATATACAACCAACAAACATGCATGCATATGATGGGTTATGCATGAGACCCAAAAACATCATTTTCCCCAAAACTGAATATTTTCCAACGCACTCCAAAATTCTATTTTGGCCTAAAACATTTCCATAAAACATAACCGACATTTTCCCAGAAAACGGCTCACATAGAAAAATCCATAGTTTTTCCAGAAATTGGTCCACATAATCCTTTAATCAAAACCTGTCATTTTCCCAGAAAATGGTCCATCATAAAAATCCAATTTTACCGTATGCACCATGATAATTTGCACACCCTGGCTCTCATCATCACACCGCAGGTAACAACCACGCATGTGACTTCATAATGAGTGATACCTAGCTCCGCACCCAGCGTGTACCATGACCAGGCATCCTCTAGCTCCCACCAGTAGAGGGGCCACAGAGTTGGCACGACAGCATTACCATATCATCTGAGCCTGTTCTCGTCCAGTGAGAACTTCTTGGGGTTGTGATACACACGCACCCAAAAATCCCTTTTCCACATGAAAAACTAGTTTTCATTTCCAACACATGAACATGCATGCAACTATGCAAAAATCCAGTTTTCATTTACAAACATGAACATGCAGGCACTTATGCAATGTATGACACGAAACAATCTCAACAGCCAATAATTCCCAACATCATTCAATCACACAAACAACTCCATCCTCTAATCCAACCGACCCCCAAACTCCTTGAACTCAAAGTCCGGCTCAACCAACTAGTTCATAGTAAATATGAGTTAGTGCAAAAATATAATNAAAAACGGCTCACATAGAAAAATCCATAATTTTTCCAGAAATCGGTCCACATAATCCTTTAATGAAAACCCGTCATTTTCCCAGAAAATGGTCCATCATAAAAATCCAATTTTACCGTATGCACCATGATCATTTGCACACCCTGGCTCTCATCATCACACCGCAGGTAACAACCACGCATGTGACTTCATAATGAGCAATACCTAGCTCCGCACCCAGCGCATACCATGGCCAGACATCCTCTAGCTCCCACTAGTAGAGGGGCCACAGAGTTGGCACGACAACATTACCATATCATTTGAGCCTGTTCTGGCCCAGTGACAACTTCTTGGGGTTGTGATACACACGCACCCAAAAATCCCTTTTCCACATGAAAACCCAGTTTTCATTTCCAACACATGAACATTTATGCAACTATGCAAAAATCCAGTTTTCATTTACAAACATGAACATGCGGGCACTTATGTAATGTATGACACGAAACAATCTCAACAACCAATAATTCCCAACATCATCCAATCACACAAACAACTCCATCCTCTAATCCAACCGACCCCCAAACTTCTTGAACTCAAAGTCCGGCTCAACCAACTAGTTCATAGTAAATATGAGTTAGTGCAAAAATATAATTAAATCTCAAAATTTCTTTGGAAAAATATTTACAATGCTATAATATAATTTTTGGAGGATCATGAAGGTGTAAGGTGCGGCGGCAAGGCAACGTCACAGTGCAAAATGCACTATGGCTGTGGGTCTCAGAATACCCAAATTTGAACGGAGACAAAACGAAGATTAAGGAAGGCTAGGGTAGGGCTTAGGAGTGTTGGTGAAGCCAAAGGTAGTGGTACTTAGCCATGAGTAGTGGCGTAGAGGGCAGTCGAAATTGAAAAGTGGAATGGCTGAGCTTCACCGGTGGCGGTTCGAGGCTGAAAGGCTAGTGATGAAGTGGTGAAAGAATGGCGGCGTGTGAGCTCAAGGATGCCACGGCTTCCAACCATGCGTGGGGACTAAAGGCAGCATTGAATGGCTGAGAATGGGAGGGAAGGTTGACAGCCAGTGGGGAAGCAAATGGGAAGGGCGGTGGTGACCACGAATGGCGCACGACGGCACTAGGTAGAGGAGAAGAAAACGGACAGGGAGAGGGAGAAGGCTGGGTCGCGCATGGGAGAAAGGAGGAAAGAGGGAAAAAGGAAAAGAGAAAAAGAAAAAAGCGAAAAAAAGAAATGAGGTCCAATCCTCAACTTGGGTTACAAAACTAATCCAACGAAAATAAGTTTAAAACAATAAGTTGAATAAATTAATTTAAATACAGTAACTAGCTAAAATAAAATAATTAATAAAAACCAAAAATACAATAATTTAACTTCCAAAAATAAACTAATTTAAATTAAAGAGAAATTTAAATACAAAACAATAATTAATATTAAGAAAGCACGTCAAAATAAATTTCACAACTTAAAAATTATAAAATAAATTCAACGAAAATCCGATAAATTTAAAACAAGAGAACCAAATTTTAAATTAGTAAAAATACTTCTTAAATAAAAATACACTAAAATACGTGGTACCACAGATTGAGACTTAATTTTTGTTTCGACATAAGTGGACTTAAGCCCAAGAGATCATTGGAATTAGAAATATGTAAAATGAAGTGGATCTCATCCTTTGATAGTGGAATAGGAGCCCAATCCCAAGAAGACAGCCTAGGTCTAGTAACTTTCGGTCGCTATAGGAATTAGGGCTTGAAAAGAGTCATTAGAGTTTTGAGAATAAGAGGAAGGCGCCACTTGGTGCCAAGCAATAGGGAAATCTTTTGGTTTCCAAGAGGCAATCATTAGGCATGGGGAAATTATGTTTTGATTTTGTTAAGGGAAACACCACTTGGTAAACATGAGACATTAGGGTTTCTAGAAGAAACCACAAAGACCACAAAGGAAGAAGACAGGCCATTTTGGGCCATGAGGAAGGAAGTGCCACTTGGCACTCATGCACTTGGACTTTTAGGTTTCCTAAAGGGAAGCAATCACTAAGGAAAGCCATTTAGGATTTAGGATTCAAAAGAGGAGGGGCACATGCCACCATCATGGAAGCCATCTTCCATTTTTGCTACTTTTCACACATGCATAAAGTGCTTAAAGTTTCTAGAAATATAATTATGAGGGAGAGGGTGCCGTGGCTCTTGGCCTTCTCATCAACTATTTTTTGGGGCTGAATTGGGAAGTGAAAGGACTTCCATGGCAGGGGGAAACTTTCTCTACAAGCCTTACCCTTGTGGCTCAATTTTGTGTGCCTTAACCCAGTAGGTTTCCATTTAGGGTTTCAATGGGGTTTAGGTTGCTATCAAGCTAAAATATGATTTTCCTTGACCCAATAGAATTATCAAGGTTTAAAAGAATAAATAAGGAAGTAATAATATGAATTTGAGTGGTTAATAATATGTAAAAAAGATTTAATCAAATAATTAAATAAAGCTAAAACTGGGTTCAAGTAAGGTTTGGAGGCAAACTTTTGGGGTTTGGGGAAACTATTTGGAGTTTCTGTTTTTCCCAAGATTTTGGAGTTTCAAATGGATTCCAAGTGTTTAGGGTTTCATTAGGGTTGAAACCCTCTTTGGTTTGACACAAATTGGATGGTTGGATGGAATAATGTTTGACTTAGATGGCATTAATACAAAGCTTGATTTCCTTCACATTTCCATTTTATGGTTCCTTTTGGTATCAAGTGTTCCAATACTATTCACTAAGTGGCCGGGGCTAAGATTTTGCCAAGTATATAACTTCTCTAATATAATTTGAGTTCTGCTACAGCGAGTCTATTTTACGTACACTTTCTCCACTCCTGTTGACATGGTAGGATAATTTCCAGAAAAAAAAAAAAAAAAAAAATGGTTGAAAAGGAAGAGAGATCTGGGTTACGATATGGTCGAAGTAGCTTCCATGCCGACTAGTCATCGCTCGCTTTTTCACCTACTGCCCTCTTTCTCTCGTGTTTCACAGGAAGTAAAAGGGAAGCAAAGGAAGGAGAAAGAAACTGAAGGAAAAATTATCACATTTTTCTCAGGAAAATCTTTTAATAAGTTTTTTCTTTCACTTTTAATATATATTGAGAGCAAAATTTTTGCACTTAGAGGATTCCGAGCTTTCTAGCCCTTAGAAATACTTTGCTTTACCCTTTCGTGGTTGCTTTTAGTTTCTCATTTCTTGCAATTTCAAGGTAGTGGCCATTCCGTACAGTCCCCAAGTTCGGCTGTAGAATCAGTGCCTAACTTTCATCTCCTTCAATAATTTTGTTCATCTTGTACCAATCATTCTAGTTCTCGTCGTTTGGATCACTGATTTTGTTGAATTTGCAAGAGAAAGAGAGATTCGTCATGTGTAATAGGTTTGGGTTTTCAGCAGTTTGTCCAAAACTCTGATCAATTTGTGTAATTTGTGATTGCAGTTTTGGGAAGATTTTGGCAAAAATGACAATAGAGTCCTTGCCGGGGATTGCAGAGGAGAAGATGAGAAAATGAGCTGGTATCAAAGGCTACGGCAGAATGGAGAAAATTTGATTTTCGTTGTTTCAGCTATGGTTAGGGTTACAGAAGAGAAGAGGAGCTGTGAAGAAGAGGCTTCAGTTTGATTTCGGAGAACATAGCGAAGAGATGATGGGAGTCGAGACCATTTCGGTACGCACCGTTTCAAACGTCGACACCATTTTTGTCTTCGTTTAGCTTCCTAGTACGCACCGTTTCATTTAACAGCCACATGGATTTCGTGCGCAAGGGGTGCATGAAATGGTCTACATTTAGCGTTTTCCAAGACATTCTACTCTATGACTTTGAAACATACTAATCTAGGTGCTAACATCAAGGCTACTATTCACTCCAAAAAATGAAAAATAAACTTCGCACTATAAAATACTAAATAATCATATGAAATTAGGAGCATACTTTGTTTCACGAACTTCAACTCCTAATTCCTAGAACAATCCAAAACACGTTTCTAAACAATCGCTATTCTAGAAATCAGAATTGTTTTATTGCGTCATAAAATCCTAAATATTTATCTAAGACTAATGGTGTTGACGGCATGTTTTGTACACCTGAGGGTCAGGCTCTTAGCGGTCCGAATTTTCAGTCTTGTGGGCCTGTGATCATAGAAACAGAGTTGGAAAGGGTGGCCCAGGAAACCTTTGATGCCTAAGTCAGCGGTGATCTTCCAGTAATGTGGGGAAGTGTAAGTTTAATGAGTAAAGAAAGAGCTTAGATGAGAACTCGATCATGACCCTTTTACCTGACGACCGAGGGTCCTTTTATACCCAACCTTGGGGGTTAGATGGCCATATCTTGTGGCTTGGACGAAGGGATATCTTCTAGGGTCCCCCTCCACCATACTTCAATTAATGCAACGTGATTCCCTGGATGAAGCAATTAATGTTGTCCTTTCTCTTCCCTTTGGCATGCTTTCCTCTTTTTTGCTAATTTGGTTTCCTGCATTTCCTGTGTTACATCCCATCCTGACCCAAACAGACATGCTTGACTCACATGGGTCATGGATCCCGGTTGGGTCGCCGAGGGACTCTACGGGTCTGGGTCAGGCTTTTCGGGCCCTCTTGCGTGCAGGAGACCCTCCTGATATTTGGACTAGGCCGGTCTTCATGGGCCTGAGGCCTCGGCAAAAATCCTCCGAACAAATGGTGTAGACTGTTTCTCGTTTTCATACTTTGAAATATCTCAAATAGATAAAATTGTATTTCTAACATCATAATGAATAGTAAAATTGTCTATACCGACAAATTAAAACCTAAATGATTGATCGATTTGTGAAAAGTTTTCAAAATTTTTACAAGGTTCCTAAAGTTACGGTACTAAGAAACTTATTACACGATCTCCTACCTAATCGAAAAGATCTGTTAAGAAACTAATTCCTGTTTTTAGACATTAATGATTATAACTTATTGTTGCAGATATGAATGTGATTTATTTCCTTTTTTAGCATGTAATTATCTCCATATCTCATAGATAACGCTCATTAAATAATATAAATAGTTATCGCAAATAATAAATAATGTCATTATTTTTGTATAGGGATAAATATATACCGTACCGTACGGCAAGGTACGGCCATGCATGCAGCATGCATGTTTGAATTGCAGATTTCACTATATATAGGGAATAGGAAATGATCTAGTTTATGAAATTATTTATTAAGCTACTTAATAATATTATTTAGAAAATAAATTATTAGTTTATAAAATGATATGAATGCCGTTTGGGTTTTGAGCAGAGTAATTAATAAATTTTTTTAAAATTATTTTTGGACATGGATGCATATAATTTATAATTAGCAAAATGTCTGTATGACTTCTAAATATGTTCTGCCGACTCATATATTTTAATTTTTTTAGTGGTTAAAAAAATGACTATTAGTAAATTTCTTTATTTTATTAATTTTTTCTAATTAATGATTCAAAATGTTTAAAAAATACTTAAAAGAAAAAGAAAAAGAAAATATTTGGCATTATCCTTATAATTAATAATTAAGTTTCCTTTTTAATTTTTTTGAAGTGGTCAACTTCTTTTTTTTATCATGCATATATAGAATAATTTCATGCGACAGCGTCCATCAAGGCACCATCTAATTTATTGTCAATCTTTCTGCTGTCCATTCCCATATTTGACAAATAAGCTAGGCTGGATTGCAGATTTCTATCAAGCAATACATCAAACAATATTCTACTATTCCGATCTTTGTCCTGAATTAAGTACTTAATATATCAAAATATCTAAGAAAACGATCAGTTAAATACTAAAATGATATGCATGGTTTAATTTGGATTTTGGGATACTGATCCCTATCGCCAGAGCATCTCCAATGGAAAATCCTAGCCACTTTATTTAGGTTAGCGGCCAAATGACAGCTTGTACAATATAATATACATCAGCTAATTATCTTTATCTTAATTTGCAGATTTAGGTCTTATTGTGCTTTGAAGAGGTGCTGGGTTTCATGCAATAAGCCGCCGTCGGAAAGTTGCATAGTGCATGCAGGGAAGCCATTGTCGAAGCACTGGGCAGCAGTTTCAGACAATCACAGATGACATCCATGCATGCATATCATTTTGTACTAATTTCGTTACTCAAAACGCGTTGAACAATATCAAACAAATTAAAATAGAAAACTGATCAGCTAATAAAATCACCAACAAAAATCTAAACGGAAGTGAAAAAAAGAAGAAGAAGAAGATACGAAGTACTGCATGCACCATCCAGGAATGAATATATAATAATAAATCTGTCAGAATGACATGCTTTCAATCAAAACGATTAATTGACATACGTGCGAATTAAACCCATCGTACGTATGATTTATTCTACATCAATATTAAACTTCAGTTCTTTGTTGTTGGTGTCGGTGGTGGTTCCATAGGATCGGGTCCACCTGGAACTAAACGCTCGATCCTCACCGGTGTTGGTGGTGGCTCCATAGGATCGGGTCCACCTGGAACTAAACGATCGACCCTTACTCGAGCTGCATCGGTAGCGCTCATGAGGAGCACTGAGAATATCACGGCCACAAAGAATACCTTCGCAAACATTGTCTCTGGTCCGCCGCTCTTACTTCCAATGTCTTGAAGAACAACAAAACAACGGTATAGATTGTTGAGATGAGATTTACTGGGCTCATCATCATTTATATAAGGATCAGCATTTAGACGTTAATTAATGGCATAATTCCGTTATTATTGTTTTAAATGCGAATTATCCGGATTAATATTACTGTTTCGACCTGTACCTACGTCGTTACGCCATATATGTAAATGAAAATCCTTAAGATATGGAAGAAAATTTAATTTATTATTGAAAAAGAAAAGATATTTTGAGACTTGAGATGATACTCTCTTGTGTTGTGTTGAGAAAGAAATCAAGGTTGACATATATGTAAAATAAATCCTTAAATGCATAAAATCGTAATTTGAAAATGATTTATTATAAACTCGATTTTGTTTCTTACCAAAATCATGTAATGCAGTTTCTAAAATTGTCTATGGAAAATGCTATTTTCAAGTCCAGATGAAGATAGGTAAATATCATCTATTTGTATAATAAAATTACTTGAAATTAATGGCAGATTCTCCGCACCTTAAGGAGAAGGATCATCATGTGAATCACTCAGAATCAGGGAGTTGATCACGTATTAAAGAGGATATATAGAGAGTAATTAGCATCCACAAATACGTTATTGGTGATTAGTCAAATAATATTGTTTGACATTGAAAGTAAATAAAAGAGTCATAATTTGTTATAAATTAAATGATATAGCTGCTGGGAATTCGAACATGATTGAAAAGAGAAAATACGAAGGAAAATAAAAATATCCGATGTAAATTAAGGGGTGTGTCCCATATAAAGAGGCTGAGCTAAGTAAGACACTATAAGAAAATACGCCTTTTACAGTGATAAAAATAGTCGCAAAAGATCTCAAAAATCGCTGGAAATAAATATTCTCAACGATTTATATTGCATCGGACGTTAGTCGCAATTGTTTACTCACTAATAAATTAATTCAGCGATATTAAAAATTCACTGTAAATATTCGACTATTTTCAGCGATTTTATTCGCTGTAAATATAAAAAAACTTGCCACATTTACGCTTCAATGTTAGTTGTAAATCACTGGTGAAAAGTATTTGCGGTGTAATATAATTGCTATAAATAGCATGAAACTTGCTACAAATAAATGTTCATTAGTTTCAGCGAATTTAGTAGTTATGATTTTTTGCAGCGTTTAAAAATACGTTGGAAATAATATTATTCCCAGCGTGATATAGCGCTGGAAATAGCATAGGCTGAATATGCATGTATAGCATTAGCATAGGATACTCATGCGCTGGAAATAAATTTCCAGCTTCAATCCTTTTTTACCAGCGATTGCAATGGCGCCAAAAATACTTTTGGAAGTCAACTGCCCAGTATGTAAATTTCAATTTCTTTTAGGTACCTAATTCAAATCTTGCTCCACTCACTCACAATATTCTCAAATACTACAATACAACATATGTATGCTAAATCAAAAACATATGTATGCTAAACCAAAAACATACATTCATCCAAATACTTGGCATTTAACAACCATACCACTTTTGAATAATATAAATTCAATCATCCAATACAAAATTGTACTAATTCTTTTAGTAATCAATACATTGACATGGTGCATTAATGGAAGGTAAGTACTATAAATTGGAGCAGCTAATATATCTTACAAGCATACATATGGATATTTTCTCTAACGATATCTCTTAATAAACACACAATGGTCAGCAGGTTCAGATGCTATGGAAGTGGAGATCATTTTGGATGAAACATTGGTGGCTGGAATATCCACAACTTCGTTGTACCCTTAAACTATACAAACCATATGTATACCCCTTCGATCAGTGCTGTGCACACAAAGATCCAGCTGTTTGGAACATAAAATTTTTTTTGTAGTACATGAAACATTGTAATATAGAAAAAACACATTATATACATATTATCATTTTGGTTCACAACCTCTGCATATTATATATATGCATTTGGAAATGTATGGATACACTGATAGCATTATACCAAATATATTGTGGGTTACACATTTGTTTACTTATCTGCCTATAAGTTATATATATAAAAACTAATATCAAACTCTTCATGATTGATACTTTCGGTAAGATCTAATTAAAAACTTCCAGACTATATACAAACATTTCAAACTATTAATAAAAGTATAAACAAGTGATGAACCTCATGTAACTAACAATAATACTTATCATTTGCCAATAATATTAGAACATAAAGAAATTGTATAAGCAAACAAATTGCAGAGAAGACCTTGTAGACATCTTTGGAGGTGCTTACTATGAAAGGTTTAGAGATTAAGGCCTTTCTGCATGTCTGTTTTAGGCATGAATGGCATTCTAGGTGGGTAGTACATATAAACTGGATTTTTCAGAGGCTGTCCTGTCCTATATGCATGTTTTCAAACCCATCCAAAACATTCATGTTACCTTTCTTGAAATGTGAATATGTTGGGAATGTAAAAGTTCTTCAATCTTTGCCATCGAGAAGTTTTTGACTTAACCTTATAACCTTAGACATTTTAATTCTGATTCTTCAAATTTAGAGTAACAGACATGCTGCTTTCCTGGCTGTAATACATTTTTTTACAGGTTACCACCGTAGATTTTAATTTTCCCATTATTTGCTCGGCTTTGAATGGATAAAAAATGGTGATATTACTACTGATAAATAAAACTTAAAACGACCCCATCTGGGTGTCACACCAAAAGGTAAAAGATGGAGGTCCTATAAGGGTTTAGATGTATGTAATCCACTCTAAATTCCACCATTATTTTCTATATAGCTAGAATTCCTTTGATCAAATTGTATCATGTCTGTGATGACAAATAAAAATCCTTTTAGTAGGCACTCATATTCTTCAATCAGCAATATTCTTTTTGATTCTGGGGAAGCATTGAAGTTGTTATAAATGATCTGGCAGTAGTATGGTGCACATTGTCTTTTTGTTTTTCTGTTCAGCTTTTATGCAATTAGTAGTAGGATAAATGGTGTCATTAGAACTGTTAGCAGGAAAATTTCTAGCCTAGTTATTATATAGAGTTAGCACAACAAATAATTCAAAGGCATGGTTTATTGTTAAAGTTCATGCCCAACACTGTTATTTATCATCTTTTAATCATCTCTTGATATGGAATCAAAAGATTGGAAAACTATTTATTATTTTTATTTTCATTTAATGTCATATCATAAGATGATGAAAATATGATTAAATGGATGACAAATAGCATTTAAATACTAAAAACTCCAATAGGTTAGTATATGCTTTCTTGTGTCTCTACAAAAAGCACTTCTCCTGCACTCTTGAGTTCTTTTTTATTATATTAGTATTAGTTAGCAGTCCCAGCTCTATGGATTGAGAAGAAAAGGGTCAATAGGAAGATGATTGTAACATGAGAAAGGAGGTGAACATGTTTCATATATACAACATGGATTTTTGGCAAGGCAATGCAATGGATAAGTAGTCATTGATATTTTTGTTTTTAGGCATAGAAATACTTTTGATTTGCTCAAAACATTTCTACAGGCCCTTTTTAATGAAATATTGTCCTAGAAGTAACACAAAGCTACAATAATGCCATGCTCACTATATTGGCATTTATAAGCATATTCAATTTGTATATGGATCAAAGACAACACCAGAGTTTTAAATGTCAAATTGATGTTCATCTTGTCCACTTTGCCTATAAGTTATATATATAAAAACTAATATCAAACTCTTCATGATTGATACTTGCAGTAAGATCTAATTAAAAACTTCCAGACTATATATACACATTTCAAACTATTAATAAAAACATAAACAAGTGGTCAACCTCATGTAACTGACAATAGTACTTATCATTTGTCTCTAATATTAGATCATAGAGAAATTGTATAAGCAAACAAATTGAAGAGAAGACCTTGTAGACATCTTTGGAGGTGCTTAGATGAAAGGTTTAGAGATTAAGGCCTTTACTGCATGTTTGCTTTGGGCATGAATGGCATTCTAGGTGGGTAGTGCATATAAATTGGATTTTTCAGAGGTTGTCCTGTCCTGTGTGCATGTTTTCAAACCCATCAAAAAAATGACTTTGTTTTGATTTAAAGACTTATTATGCAATGCTTGTAAAATTAAAGTTATGGAGTTGTGGTAGCTGGATTTAAGCAACCTAAAACAGTTTTTGGTAATGATTAACCAAGAAAGTCAAATTATCATACTGTGGTGTTGCAAGTATTCATTCCACCTCCCTTGTAGAAGGGAATACTACAGCAGAAGCACCAATGCATTATGCCCAATCTCACTTATAGTTCTTTTCATCTAGCCAATAAAACTTGTAAGCAGTGCATGTGTGTGTTTCCCTTGTGATTTTTACAGCTTTGATCATTTGATATCTTCAAACACCTTGTTATACAAACTGATCCTAGGATTTATGCAGCATAGTGATGAAAGAAAAAATACCACCTCTCCAATGGTGGGCAACAAATGATAAATTGTACAGCTATATGGCTCTTCCGAAAATTGAAAGCAAGTGATGCTTTCATTTTCTTCATTAACAGATTTATTGGAATTGGGTTTAAAATGTGCCATTCGTTTTTATACATATCCTGAAAGTCAACAACTAAGCTAGGGGTTATGAGAACAGGAATCCTAGGGCCATCTTGCCATGGTTATTGGAATTCCAAAATGTATCTACATGTGGGCATGGCACATCTCATCCACACTTTTAGACAAACTTAGTGGACACGACCAATCATCACACCAAAAATTGTGGACTGTGGACAATTATGAAACGTGATTAGAATTTCAAAATTATTTTGAGATTTTGCTTTTGGAAATGAAAGAAAGAAGTGAATAAATTTTATGTTGAAAAATATTTGTTTATTGGAATTTGTTTAAGTGGAGTTTCTTTAATTATCGCTAAAGAAATCTGACCACAGAGAAGAACCATGTATCATATTCCATGCCAGCTTCTCCATTATGTAATACCTCTCTCATATCTATAAGACTATTTGAACCCTCGTCCATACACTTAAAAGCATCCCTTTTTTATTTTTAACATGCTCTG